>VMDO01004553.1:76765-93479 GCA_007922755.1 Pedetes capensis
TGGAGACGTCTATTGAATATACCATGGACTGCCAAAAGAACCAACAGATCTGTCCTAGAAGAAGTACAACCAGAGTGCTCCTTGGAAGCAAAAATGGCCAAACTGCATCTTACATATTTCGGACATGTAGTCAGGAGAGAACAATCCCTGGAGAAGGACATCATGTTTGGGAGAGTGGCAGGTCAACGCAAAAGAGGAAGACCCTCCACCAGATGGATTGACACAGTGTCTGCAACAATGGGCTTAAACATAAATAAGATGGTTTGCCTGGCACAGAATCAGCAAGTGTTTCGATCTGCTGTACATAGGGTCGCTATGAGTCGGACTCGACGGCACCTAACAACAACAACAACAGGCTAAAGTTTCCCAGGTGATCTGAACATGTAGCTAGACAAAAAAAACACCCAGTTTGAGCAAAGGGTCTTTGACCTTTAATCAGCAGCAGAATCACCTGGAGGGAACACTGGTCAAAATGGATTGCTGGGCCCCACCCTGGGAGTATCACAGGTAGGACCAGTGAACCTGCACTAACAAGTTCCCAATTTCTGCCAATGTTACTGCTAGAAGACAGCATTTTGAGAATGCCTAAATTAGAGATGAGAGGTTAAACAGTAATTATCAACCCTGAGCTCCTGAGACTCCTACCCTTTGAGATACTGCTCCAAGATGCCCAGAGCATCAGGATTATTTAAAGCCTCCAGGTGTGCTGGCAAGTTTCAAGTCACTGAGTTAGAGGTTTCTTAACATTCTACAGCTGTACGATCACTATTCAACAGGTTTTCAGCTTCACATACCACTGTCTATTGAAAGCAACATATTTGAAAATGCCATTTTGCTTCTTTGATACTCAACATCCAAGGGACTTGCTCACACTTGTGGACAAAATCAGTCAAAGAAAAAAGTAACAAAAAGCCAGAAAGTTTGCCTTAGCCTTCTGGTTCAAAACATGAAAAGAAAAATGTGAACTTCCTACTTTAGAAAAATAAATAAATACCAAATGTAATCTATACCAGACAGATGACTGGATTATTTACAGATAAAAGTTAACCAAAGTATGCACCCTTATAAATTCCACAGCCAGGCTAAGTGGATTAGCTATTCTTTGGCTGATAATGCTTCTAGCTCTATTTATATCCCGTGATACAGCAGAAAAAATCAAATAAATAATGTCTCAACTTACTATCTTCTATTTGAGAGGGAAGGAGAGGAAGAATGTCAGAGACTTCCTTTATTTACCAGAATGCTTCAGCAACTACCAAACAATCATCCACTCTATTGAGATTTTCTTCAGAACACTCCTACTTCCCTCCTCCACTTGAGGAAAATTTCAGTGTACTAGAACACTATCTTCAAAGGGGTATGTGTTTATGTGCATTGGAGAGAATGTCAATGCAATGGAATGTTGGTGAAAGATCACAATTTTAATTCCCTTATCAAACCAGCAACAATATTTTAAAGGAAATTTAGAAACCAGTCCAGCAGAGGGAGGAATTAAACCAAAATAGTCACAGCTAGGAACCACGCAAATCTAGAAACAATGATGGCATGAAAAAATAGAAGTTGTGATCCCTGGCATTACTAGATAATGAAATAAAGAAGGTATTATGATTTGGATCCTAAATGTCCCCCAAAGGCCCTTGTGTTGAACACTTGGCCCCCAGCCTGTGGTGCTACTGGAAGGTGGAGGAACCTTTAGGAGGTAGGACCTAGTGAAAGGAAATTAGGTTGTTGGTGTGTGCCCTTGCAGGGGATATTAGGACCCTGGCTCCTTCTTCTCTCTCTCTCCTTCTTTGCTGCTATGAGGTGACCAGTTTTGCTTAACCAAGAGCTCCTCACTATGATATTCTGCCTTGCCACAGGCTCAAAGCAACAGGCCCAAGTGGCCATGCACTGAAAACTCTGAAATCATGAACCAAAATAAATCCTTCTTCCTTATAAGCTGATTGTCTCAGGGATTTTGTCACAGTAGGCACCTAACTTTGAAAAGATCATGTTTCTACTCCTAGATCTATAAATTACAGAAAAGTGTGCATCAAGAGATGGGTAAAAAAACACCTACAAGGAGCCTTTCTTATAATATGGCCAAACTGGAAAGCAATTCAGATGTCTACCAGTAAATAAATTGTAGTAATATTCATACAATAGAAAACAAATAGCAATAAAAATCAGCCAGTACTATGTGTATATAAAAGACATTCAATAACATAATGTTGAGCAAAGAAGCCAGACATAGAATATTTTGTCTGCCACCATTTATATGAAGTTCAAAAACGGCAAACCTATACTTTAGTGTATCTTACAGATTCAGAATAGTCACCGTTGGTGATGGATGGAGTGACTGATTAGTACGCAGTGGGTGGGAAGGCCTTCTGAACTGCTGTCTATGTTTTATTTCTTGACTTGGGTGGCCCCTACATGTGTATTACCTTGTATCATCAAGCTTCCCATTCTCGTTGTTAGCACTTTTCTGTATGTAAATTATATTTTAAAAAAAAAGAAAAAGAAAAAGAAAGAAAAAAGAAACCCTCTGAGGTTTTGCTTATGGTATTATTCCCCTGACTAGATAGTCTTCCTTCTTCTATGTCTACACATCACACTCCAAGTTTCCCCAGGTCTCTAAGAAGTGAGCACCAATTTCCTAGAGTTTTGTTTGGGAGGGGGGTGTTTTGTTGTTGCTGTTGTTTTGATACAGGATCTTTCTATGTATCCCAAACTGGTCTCACACTTGTAATCCTTCTGCCTCTGCCTCTGGAGACTAGGATTACAGATGCAAGCCACCATGCATGACTCTCCAGAGGCCAATTTTTGTACTTATGCTCCTATTACAGCCTATAACCTATAACTGCAGTAAATATCTTATTGTGTGATCAACCTCTTTGTACGTGTCTATTTACCCACTAGATTAAACAAGGGCTCTGAGGAAGTATCCCTTCATCTAAATATTGAGGAGTATCCAGCATTTAGGATCTCTTAAGAAAAAAATGAATGAAGAACATTTCTTTCTTTTTTTTTTTTTTTTGCAGTACTGGGGGTTGAACCCAGGGCCTAGAGTTTGCATGCTTTGCAAATGCTGTACTACTCAGCAGCAACCTCAGCCCATTTTTTTTAACTTTATTTGAGACAGGGTCTCACTAAAGTACACAGACTGCCTCTGGTCTCGAACTTGCAATTCTCCTGCCTCTGCCTCCCAAGTCACTAAGATTACAGGTGTGCACCACCATGCCTGGCTAAAGAACATTTCTAAAATGTTACTCATTTTCTGGCAGTACTGCAGGGGCCGCAGAGTCCAGAGCCTTGCCCATACTAGGCATTTCAAGCCCCTTTTTGATTTTTTATTTTGGGACAAGGTCTCACTACGTTGACCAGGCTGCCCCTGGACTCAAACGTGGGATCTTCCTGACTCGGCCTCCTGAGTCTCTAGGATTTCAGAAGTGTGCAACAGTGTCCAGCTTAAAGACTCTTTTCTTCACTTATTTTTGCCTTCTAGAATTTCTATAGATAATATTCCATTCTACAACCTACCATCAAAGGAAAAAACAACTAGGTCATTTCAGTATGTGGGTTTTGAGGTCCTCTTACTTTTCTCACTACAGATATTTCCCAACTTCACTATGAACATTCAGCAGAATTAAAGCTTCTGGTTCTTTGAATTAAATGTTGAGCCAGCTACTTTTCCCAGCCTCAGGACTATATTAGGAAATCATGGTTTACTAGTAGATGGCATAAGAATCATAAACAGTAGAAATAATCTCTACTTTCTGGATGAATTTTTTCACTCTCTAACTTCTGCTTCCTCTCACACACCAGTACTCTAAAAACCGGAGCCAATCAACCAAGCGGATTCAAATTAATAGGCAAAGGATTCCAAAAAGGAAAGAAAAAGAAAACAGAGCTTGTCCCACCCTTTTGGGCTTTTATGACAGGTTTTATGCTTTAGTATGGAATTGCACCCTAACCTTTTGACCCCTGAGTTGCCTCAATTAGCTTGACTTTCATTATCTTCAAAAGGTAATGAAAGAAGGAAGTCTCTTCATAGGCAAATTGTCATTATGAAGCCTGTTTTTCAGTACCACATTTCTATTCTTTTCACAAGCCTTATGCAGACAGTTCACAAAGGGCTGCAAAAATCAAAGCCAAGACAAGAGTTATTTATATCCCATAAACAATCATCCAATTTCATGTTTCAAAGCAAGAGACAACCAGACTTAGCAATGGGCAGACTCACCATTCCAGACATCCAGTCTGAGTCAGGCTGTGGTTTCTTTCCCCATCTTCTCTCCTCTCACATAGACATAAACATAGACACTGGGCCAGGAAGAAAAGAACAAAGTATGCCTACCTGTAGCCCAGTCCTTGGATCAGCTTACTTCCCAACCGGTCCTGGATCATCTGGATAGTTCCTGGTAACAGGCTCTTCACTGCTGAATCTCCGACAGCTATAGCAACAATCCGACCTGGATCCTGGACTCTCAGAAATTCCTGAAGTCGCCTGCTCTCATTATGGTATTCATGGGTATCAAACTTCACGTTTTCCAAAATTTTGGCTGTGTCTTGGTCAATGACCCTCACATTGAGGCCCCGGGAAAAGTCCTTTTCAAAGCTGTAGGACCCAAAGGGCAAGCCTGAGGAATGCAGAGTCCTCGCCAACAATGTCCACGATGTCTTCTGTGCCCCATGTAACTCCAGTGTCCCGCCAGCTTCCACGCCAATAAACTTTTTGCCAAATGTTGGCATACTTTCACCTTCAACTGATTTGCCATACAAGACAATTGTCGCTTTGGATTTGTAGCGGCATTTTTCTGCTCCAATATGAAGCGCCCCACCATCCTGGATCAGGATGTAACGAGTCCTCAAAGTAATATTTCTAGATCCATCTTTATCATCCCCAAATACAAGCAGCCCTACAAGAACAGCACTATTGTAAGCCAATTTCTAAAACATCATTCTGAATTCAGAGAATACGATTTTACCTTGAGGGAAAAATATACACTTTCACAATTAAGTTGGGAAAAATTTACTAAGAGTCTATATACGATGAGTTTTCAAAACAAAGGAAAAAATGAACAGTTTATATCTCAACATACTAAAAATATCCAGGAGTATGAATTCCAATCCTTTCACTTTAGAGGAAAAAACAACCCACAGTCCACAACTCTGAATCTCATGTTTCTATACGGTAATCTGAGTAAACTCTCTCATCATTCTCTATCACTTATAACAGATTCAGCTTTGACAAAACACCTCTGTGGTTTCCTTGTCTATAAATCAAGGGTCTGTACTTGAGTGACTTCTAAAGTCCTTATAGCTCTTGAATTCTTATGCTTCGAACTTGGGAACAAAATATAATCTCTATATTTAGTGTAATACTACATCCTAAAAGCTATGCAGTCTGAGAACAGTTTTCTACATAAGGAACATCAAATATCTTCCACATTAAAGACAACCTTGCAGTTCCCCTTATCAGAAACTATTACATACCTCCATCCTGAATGACTATAGAATTCACTGTGACATCTGAGGTCAGACGGAACATATCTCCCTCTTTGATAACAATGTGTTTTGCAGAATCTTGTCCTGGATCCCAGTTCCTGAGACGAGGGTTTTGATCTGGGCAATTCTCTATAAAACAACACAACATTGACATGACATCCAACTCAACAAAATGCAAGAATACCATTAGCCAAATCCAACCACTATTGTCACTGATGTAAGTAAGGTGCTGACCCACTGATTTCCTGCAATTGGGATGGAAATCCCACCCCTTCTCAACCATCAGTGAAATATCAAATCCTTTACTTCCTAAACATATTTTTAAAAAGAAAGAATAAGACTGTGGGGAGAAAGGACATGAGCAGAAGGAGGGAGGGGGGCATGAAGGTAATGGGAGGTGAATAGATATGCATGTACAAAAATGTCATAATGAAACTCATTTGTCTGTACACTAAAAAATTAACTTAAAACATGTTTTGGCTAGGTATGGTGGCACATGTCTATAATCACAGTGACTTGGGAGGCAGGAAGATCACACATTTGAAGCCAGAGGCAGCCTGTGTAACTTAGTTAGATCCTGACTCAAAATAAAAATAAACAAAAGGTGGGCTGGCCATGCAGCCCAGTGGTAGAGCATTTGTAAAGTATGTGTGAGAGACCCTGGGTTCAATACCCAAGTACAGCCAAAAAAAAAAAAGTTTGTCATATTTTTTATTAGTAATTTTTAAGTTAGTATAACAAATTAATGGGCTGGGGTTTAGCTCAGTTGGTAGAGCACTGCTATGCACTCTCTGAGGACCTGGGCTCGATCCCCAGCACTGCAAAAATGGGAGAAGGATGTGGCAATCCATTCCAGAAGCAATCCCGAAACAATCAGCCAATGAAAACCCTATGAAGATTGGTGTGAGTTGGACCTGACTCAACGGCACCTAATGACACACAGCTTAATAGGTTTCATTATGATACATACATATCATTGTACATTGCACAATTTCAAATCCCCCACTACCCTGTCATAACAATTTTAAAAATTTTTGAAAAGAATAAAAACGTGTTAACACAAAACGAAGTTGCTAGCATCTAATTGAGGTGAAATTTCACAAGGTAAAAATGAAGTTCACTTGAACCATCTACTGTGAAAAATAAATCAATAGTAAGAAATAAAATAGTGAATTGCCCTTGGACTCACATTAGAAAACGGTTTTAGAAAGAAAACTTAGGGTTGTATATGTAGTCCAGTGGTAAGAGTGACTTCTAGCATGCCTGAAGCCCTGGGTTTCCTCCCTCAGCATTGAAAAAAAATTACATATATTTTACATATAGATATGTATCATTTATATATATGTACACACACACACATACACACACACATCCATTCATAGCACACTGGTAAATGAAAAGCAGAAATTGCTAAATTATACGTATACTAGGTATTCACAAGTTCCTTCCTATGCACAATGAATCACAAAGTAGGTAACAGTAGTGCTTCTTTCCAACCATGTACGATTTCCCAACAAAACTGTAGAAGACAAGTGGCCAAAGCCATGACTTCTCATTTTCAGGCATGAGGAAATTACAGATGAAGGAAGCTAAACCCAAGATTACTTAGCAAACTGAGTGATCTGGAAATTCTGCCTTCAAAAATGAAGTTCCTTACTTATAATGTTCCTTTATTAGAATTAGAATTTGCCTATTAAACAGTTATAATGAAACTACAGCTTTTTATGCCTGATATTTTTAGTTTCCGCCATAATTGAGAAGTGTGAGGGAATCACACCTTCTGTTTTGATCAAGTAAAGACTAAGTATTTGTTGAGGATCAATTTGTTCATTCTGTAACAGGGACTATTAAATTTCTAAAGCATAGAAGGAACTCACATTCCCTTCGAGTTTATAAGCTAACTTGAAAGGAAAAGCCATCACATATGAAGACGTCATTAAATGTTGAACAATGTGGCAGTTACTTTAGGTACAAACAACCTTAAACCAAGGAGGGGCAGGGAGGAGTAATTGAGGCAGCTTCATGAAATAGGTGACATTAGACTCAGACCCTAAAGGACAGATAGTGTTTAAGTATGAGGGGCATGAAGGGGAGAAAAGAACACAAGAAATGCAAGTATGCCTTGCCACCCAAGTCCATTTGGTTACTCAAATCAGAATAGTAAGTTATCTGCATTTAAATTAAGCAAAGGTATGAATGAGCAAGATGTGCCTCAGAACCAGATGATGAAATAACTTTTGTTAATGCGGAAGGTATGTATTGGGGAATAGCCTGAGAAAAAGTAGAGAGACTGGATACAGCACAAATATATCACATATAAAAGAAAAACATTCTGATTCCTCATTTTGAACTTGCATAACTGCAATGCAATCATCTTCCTATTTCTAAGCACTCATGTTGTCTAAGCTTATGTTTTCACTGATTGGTGACAGGAACTATCAGAATTACTCTCACTGGTTAAGTTCTTGGCAAGTAGTTCACTGAACTAATTTTTCTCAGTCCAGTTTCATAACTGATATTTAATTCTTCAGATAAATCAATGGTCACTACTATTATACTAAAAACAGTCCCTGCAGCTGAGGACATAGCTCAGTGGTAGAACACTTGCCTCACATGCACAGACCCTGAGTTCAACCCCCAACACTGCAGAAAATGAAATAAATAAATTTTAAAAAATCCTTGAGCTTTTCTTCCCATCAAAGAAACAAGAAATCTCTTGAATTTTTTCTGATGTAATACTGAGGATTTCTTGAACCTTTCTTTGACTTCCCTCTCTTCCCATAAAACATCTAGCTGGAATTCTCCATGGTGTAATAAAAGAGGCAAATGTATGTCCCACGTCACAAGAACTGTACTCAGCTATGGAGAAGGAAATTCAGACTTCTGAGATCTGGAACCTGCTATAAGGGTTACATAATTCCTCTTAACTATTTGTAATTATTCCCTAGGAGAGTACATATCATTAGAACCATCACCAAAAATTCCAGTATGCTTCCTTCTAGTAAAATATACTTGATGAGAATATGTGTTGTACGTAGAAACCATTGAAAAATAGCTCACCCAACCCCACTTTCCCAGCTACCCACTTGTAGGAGAGTGAGTATATCTATAACAGCAAAAACCATAGTGAGGCTAACCCTGAAATATTTCTACATATTACATCTTTCTACTGATCATCTAGATTTATATTGCCAAAAGGTGAAGCTAAAGAATGTTGATTCAAGGAACCACATCAGCAATTCAGTATCTTAGATGGAATATGAAAAAATACCAAGGAAAGCCACAGATTTCATCTCTGCTTTCCTAATAGTCTAGTACTCCTTTACTGCAGATTACTTGGGAGGTATGAATCAGCAGCAGTAACCTTGGTTATTCTGCTGGGAAAATGAGAGAGGAAGACATACTATATACAATGGAAATCAATGCTACAAATTCATAACATGGTCTACTAGCTTGGTCAATAAAGATGCTGATATGAACATGTTTATTCTCTTAGAAATATTAGTATTAGCCGGGCACTGTGGCGCACGCCTGTAATCCCAGCGGCTTAGGAGGTGGAGGCAGGAGGATTGCAAGTTCAAAACCAGAGGCAGTCTGCGTAACTTAGCAAGACCCTGTCTCAAAAAGTTAAAAAATTGGGCTGGGGGTGCAGCTCAGTGTTCCAGCACTTGAAAAGCATACAAGCAGGAGGCCCTGGGTCCAACCCCAGTACAAAAAAAAAACAAAAAAAAATCAATACTGCCTCTCTCCCAGGACCTTACAATTCATAAAATCCCTACATCACTCATGACAACTAAATAAAATGATATTTTTAATTCTTATATCCATATAAGGAGGCATTTAATCTGACAAAAACCTGTGGTAGACTTTATGTTTAAAAAAAAAGGCAGTTAAGTCAAATATGGTGCCCAATCTAAGTTGTAATGGACTGATTTTCTCCTTCACAGTCCTCTGACTTTTGGACAGACACATGAGATTCTTTTACAAGGTAAGTATTTATTGGTATCATATTGAATCTGACTGGCAACAACTTCTTCAAAACCATTCACAGTAAATATATTACCATTAAATTGCTGACATGGTTTCCCGAAAAGCAATGAAACTTCCCTGCAAGATATTTAACTATGAAAGAATGCTGAGTTTAGACACATGTATGGGGATTTATACATCCGGAGGGAAGTCTTCCTTCAAGGATATACACTGTAACTCAAGAATATTTACAGCTCCTGTTTTGGAACTGTCTACCAAGCCTGTTTCAAAGCATAAGATACAAGTATTATTATTTTTATTCACTTATTTAAAAAAAAAAGTCAAGTCTAGTTTACCACTACATTTATGGCAGAAAGAAAGAAAGAAAGAAAGAAAGAAAGACAGACAGACACTTTTGGCAGTCCAAAAACCATACCACAACAAAGGATGAAATCACGTTACCATAAGAATTTAGTAAAGACTTAAAAGCATTTCCTAAAGAGATAGTCCAGAATCAACTTGAGTACTGGAACAAAACAGAAATGAAAAGCAATCCTTCGATTTTATAATTTCCAATGGATTCCTTCAACAACTGTTCTCATTCATAAGAACTTATATCTCTTATTACCTAATTGTATATTAGCCAAAGCCAATCTCAGGTAACATTGTTTTTTATTATTCTATTTCTTCTCCTTTCTCTTCTTCTGCAATATGTTCTATGTTCACATGTGCACACACACACGTACTTACCATCTGGAGCATATTTTGAGGATATTCCTAAAATGACTGCAAGTGCAACAAAAAATGAGAAACTAGTTACAGCAAAGCAAATGAAGGTATTCTTGTGCCTCTTCTGCTTTCGGCTGTCTCTCTGGGTCTGCTGCTCTTCAGGTGAGAATGCAAAGGTTGCCCGGGGCTCTTGTCTGATGGAGGTAAATTTGGCTGAAGCTTGGCTCTTTGGCGGAGGAGGGGGCCGCAGGGGGACAACCTTCCCTGGAACATACCCAGGCGAGCGATGGCTGTTTCCATTCTGAGGTTGTAGGAAAGCAGGGGAGTGTCCCCTGGAACCAGTGGCATACATGATATCCTGTCACTGTGAAAAGAGAAAGAAAAGAGTAAGTTTCAGAATGTATAAACTGTAATGGCTTTAAAACATTTTTTATTGTGGTTGTTGTTGTTGTTGTTAGGTGCCGTCGAGTCGGCATCCGACTCATAGCGACCCTCATAGGGTTTTCAATGGCAGACTGTTTCGGGATTGACTTGGGAGTGGATTGCCAGGTCCTACTCCCATTTTTGCGGTGCTGGGAATTGAACTCGGGACCTCAGAGACTGCAGCGCAGCGCTCTACCAACTGAGCTAAATCCCAGCCCTTTTATTGTGGTAGGATACATATAATAGAACACTTGCCATTTTAACTATTTTTAAATTCATTGGTATTAAATATATTCACAAAGTTGTGCAACTGGTCACCACCATTCTTTTCCAAGACTTTTCTTTCCATCCCAAACAGAAACCTTATACCCAGTAAGTAACTCTGATTCCCACTCCCCACCCTGGTAACCACTGTAATGACTTTTGAAAATGTTAAGTCAGCTTACATCTCTATTATAATAAACTGTAAACCATCACTTTCACTGATGGTCTTCTAACTGCTGCATCTCCACCCCAGCTACAGATTATAATCTCCTATTATCCCAATGCCTACAGCCACAGCCCTGTGGCATCCGATCCTGTCAGATCTCGGAAGATAAGCAGGGTTGGGCCTAGTTAGTACCTGGATGGGAGACCGCCTGGGAACACCAGAAGCTGTAGGCTTGGGAGAAGGACCTGGCAACCCCCTCTCAAAAATCAATCTGCCATTGGAAACCCTATGAACAACTGAGAAGCACTGACAATAGTGTTTCCCCTGTTGTACAGAGGGTAGCTGTGAGTCGGATATCGACTCAACGCCACCTAACAACAACAACAACAATTATCCCAGTACTCAGGGCTACACCCCAAAACAATTAAATCAGGATAGTGAAGCCTGGGGTCCAAGCAGCAATATATTTTAAATGCTCCCCAAGTGAATCTAATGAGCATCTAGAGCCAAATGTTCTCAGTTTTCAGCACTGATTAAAAATCACCAGGGATGCTTGCTAAAAATATAGATTCCTGGGTTCTTTGACCCTCTGATTCTGGCCCAATTGGTGCAAAGAGGGCACTGGATTTACTTTCTTTTTTTTTTTTTTTTTTTTTTAAAGCATACCTTGGTGACACTCAAGCAAGGGGGTCACACTTTTGAGTATCACAATGCTTAACTCTTCAAACTGAAGTTAAATGTCCATGTGTCACATGAGGACCATTGTTGTTAGGTGCCATTGAGTCAGGTCTGACTCATAGAGACCCTCATAGGGTTTTCAATGGCTGATTGTTTTGGGATTGCCTCAGAAACGGATTGCCAGTTCCATCTCCTGTTTTTGTGGTGTTAGGAATCGAACTGGGGACCTCGGAGACTGCAAAGTGGTGCTCTACCAACTGAGCTAAATCCCAGCCCATGAGGCCCTATAAAGTTCCAACAGATAGGCTTTCAAAGATTGGGTGTTGAATTTTCCCACTAGATTTATCTTGTGACTAATTTATCTCTATCTGTATTCTCACTTAACCATAGCCTCTGAATCCATTCAATGAGAAAGCAAAGATTATCTCTCTCTCTTTTTTATTTTATTTTTTGTACTGAGGGTTGGACCCAGGGCCTTGCGCTTGCATGTTCTACAAGTGCTGGACCACTGAGGTGCACCCCCAGCCCATTTTTTACTTTTTGAGGCAGGGTCTCGCTAGGTTATGCAGACTGCCTTTGGTCTCGAACTTGCGATCCTCCTGCCTCCACCTCCCGAGCTGCTGGGATTACAGGTATGTGCCACCGCACCCAGCATATTTTATCTCTTTTAACCCTGAAATATTGTTTAAAAAGCAATAGACATTCAAACATTGTGGTCCAGATGACTGACTGACTGATTGTGTGTAGGGCACTGCCTAGAGAGGCAGTTTGCCCCAGGGCCTATCTAGGCTCCCTTGGAGGACTGAGGCTTGTTCCCCAGGCAGTCACCTTTGCCCTACATCCTGGAACTCAGGGTCCTCAAGCTCCCCAAGATGGCGCTGGCATCTATTCCCTTGCCTCCACCCCCTCGACACCGATTGGCTGTTTCCAAACCCCAGAACGGCTCCTGATTGGACCGTTCTAGAACCACCCCTGATTGGCTACTTCTACAAAACCAAATTTGAATATCCCCTCTGATTGGCTGAAACCCCTATGAGGTGACTGCCTCTGATTGGTCCCCCGGCAAGCCCCAGAAGAGTATATAAGGGCGGTACACGGAGCAGTCTGGGTCCATTCCATCGACCGGGACAGACAAGGAAGACATAAAGAGCTGTTGGAGGAGAGCACTTGGTGCCTTCATTGGGAAGAAAAGAAGCAAAGAGCAGCCATGGGCATAAGCCTCCTTTCCAGGTGGCGTGACTCCTGGGTGCCCAGCTCCCCCTCACCAGAAGACAGGTCTTTGGCTGCTGGTTCCTGCTCATGGCCGGAGTGGGTCCAGTGGCAGGGCGACGCCTCACAATTGTGCAGTAGTGAGGGGTTGAAACCAGAGCCTCAGGTATGTTTTGTAAGTGCTCCACCACTCAGCTGCACTGTCCTAGCCCATTTTTCACTTTTTTTTTTTTTTGGACACACGATGTCCCCAAGTTACACAGGCTGCCACCAGCCTCAAATTTGTGATCCTTCTGTCTCAGGCTCCAGGGTTGCTGGGATTACAGGACTGCACCCCTACAACTGGCTAGTCCAGATAATAAAAAGGAGGTGGAGGAGGAAAGGAAGGAGGAGGAAGAGAAGTTAAAATGCACATACCACCACTGTTCTAAATACCTTTTCTGTTACTGTTACACACTTAATTGGAAATACCTAAGGATAAATACCATCATCCTCATTTTGCCCATGAGAAAAATGGAACCCTAGAAATGCTGGCTTCCAAACATTGCACAGTTAGCACAGAGATCTAGGACTTAATCCCAGGTACTTTGATTCTAAAAGATTAGGCCCTTCATGGTTACACTAGTGTGTCTCTTCAGGCAATTGAGAGGCAATAACTTCAAAAACGTGTTTTGCAAGCTGTAATCAGAGCTGTGCTGGGCCTCAGAGGGCATGGTCATCTTCTCAGGAATCCTTAAGGCAAAAGTCCACTAGACTAGCAGTACATGATTCTTTTCTAGCTAAGAAAAACTGACACACACAAAAAGGAAAGTCCTTTTTTAATGTTTTTTCTAGTGAGCACCTACAAGAATAAGTTTTGAATGAAACTTTACTGTTAATTTGTGAAAGAAAGAAGGAAAGATGGAAGAGGAGGGAGAGGAGGAGGGAGGGAAAAAACAGCTAGTTAGCAATACCACACAATGCCTTATTGCAATGATAATGGATAACTAAGCAGTGCGTCAGTGGTTTCAGCAACTTGATGTTCAACCTCTTCCATTATGTCCCTCCCTTAACAACTATAGCATCTGGGAGTCACCTGACTTCATTCAATGCCCTCCCATTAATCCTCTTCACTTGCTCCCAACAATGAACGAGATTCTAGTCTTAAGGGTGCCTCCAAATTGCTCTAAACTATCAGCAAACCCATGAAACAAAATGGTCATTAGACAAGCCACACATACGCACTCCCAGGACCCAAAAGACTTGGAAATTAACAGGTACAGAAAGGAAATCTAATCAGGAATCCAGGCTGAGTTTACACGAGGCAAGGACCATTCTATTCACAAATCAAAGCCGCTCTGTCAAAAATACTGGTTTGTGGATTTAGTTTGTGAACAGAATTATTTAGATGACACTTACACCTCATGACAAAGAAAAAGCACCACCACTCAAGGTGCTATTGGAGAAAATGTATGTGCCAAGCAGCAGAGCAAAATAATGGACACATCCTGCTGGAACACATCAGAGGGTAACAAAGACCTCTTCATGATCCTTTATTAACAAAGGAAGGAGCAAGATGGATACTCTCCAGTGCCAGGCTCATCGGGAGGGCAGAAGGGCAACCATAATCTGCTTGGGAGGGAGTGGGAGTCCTTTGTTTCTCAGGCTGCAATCATCCAATCCCTCATTGTTTCAGGGTGAGAGAGGCTGTTACTACTTAACAGGCTAGAAGGCATTATGGCGGGAGATAATGTGTCACCAGATGTACCCACAAAAAAAAATAAAAAGCAGCGAGAAGCTCAATGGAGTCACCAGTCCACTGAGAACAACTGAAAACAAATGGTCCTCAAGATCACAAAAATGGCAATCTAACATAAAAATTCAGATGGTGTCTGACACAAGCTAGAACGGTATATCTTGACTCCATCAGCTGTATTTTACCAAAAACTATGTATTCACCAGTATTCTTTCCCTAGGACGTAACATATTGTTGCAATCATATTTTAGAATAAAACAAAATAAAAAATTATATTTTAAGCTGATATCCCCTTCAATTTATTAAGATCTTTAAAAATACAAATACACTAAGGTCTTTAAAGATATAAGTACATTAAGATTTCATTTTACATTTATAAATTTGTTTTAGGGACAGTGTTGTGAATCACTTAAAAATGTATCGATTGCTAGCTATAGATGTAAATTGCTCATGGGAAAAAATGGACATTTCATTTCATTTAGTAAGCCACTGTGAGCTCTTGCTGTCATTAGAGGGCTACAGTAGGAACCATGAGGGACAGACAAAAGGTTTACAGCATCCCCAAGAAAGGCATATCCTAAATTCAATTTTAAATCACTTGTTTGCCACGGAAGTACGTTAAAATAGTCCAGGTTCCCAAGCTATCTCAACAATGACTGCTTAACCCATAAAATTGTTAACATTACTTGTAGCATTTGAGTTTGGCATCTTGCAAAGGAAGTGTAAGGTAGATAGACATTAGCGGGCCAGGGAGGAAAGGGGGACTTTATAAACCTTGTTGTTGTTGTTGTTGTTGTTGTTGTTAGGTGCCAGGGAGTTGGCGAGTCTTGTCCAACTCTAGTGACTCTCACATGGTTTTCAATGGTTGCTTGTTTTGGGAGTGGGCTGCCATGTCCTTCTCCCATTTTTGCAGTGTTGGGGATCAAACCCAGGGCCTTAGAGAGCACAGAGGGGGACTCCACCAACTAAGCTAAATCCCAGCCTCTGCCAAAGGTTAAATGGCCTACAGCTGAAATTAATTAATTAACTTTTCTGCTTCCAAACCTGACTTGGGATACAATCTCCCAGGGTACCCAGAAGGCAACCTTTAGATAGCACATAGGCTATGCTCTAACGGGCCCCAGGCCTTGACCAAAATTAATGTTCACCTGAGCCTTAAATTACAAACAAAGGCATACCCATTTTTTTTTTTTTAATTTCCTAGTACTGGGAGTTGAACCCAGGGCCTCACACATGCTAGACCAGTGCTTCACCACTAAGCCGCACCCTCAGTCCTTTTTTGATTTTTTATTTTGGGACAGAGTCTCGCTAAATTTCTCAGGGTACCTCTGGCCTCAAATTTGTGATCCTCCTGCCTCCACCTTACCTCCACTGGGTATAGCGCCTATAGCCCCTTTCTTTCAGGAAAAAACAAAACAAAACAAAAAAAAGTCCATTCATCCATTTGAAAAACAAAGACCCCAGAAACTGGACATTTCTCCCCTAGAGACACTAGCTTATCTGTAACAATAATTTAGACTAGTGGGGCATGGTGGTTCACACATGTAATCCCAGCATTTGGGAGGCAGAGGCAGGAGGATCACTGCAAGTTCAAGACCAGCCTGGTCTACATAGTGAGTTCCAGTCCAGCCAGGGCTATACAGCGAGATCTTGTCTCAGAAAACCAAAACCAAACGACAGCAAAACAAAAAAGAAAAAAAAAAAAAAAAAGAATAGCCTAGACAAGGCATGTCCAACCCACAGCCCTTAGTTCACTTGCAGTCCAGGGCAGCAAGTAACATGGCCCTACAAATCTTTTAACATCATGTGTTTTTAGCATGAATTTTCTTCATAACCTCCCCTTTATTATGTATTTGCACTAGCTATGTTATTTATGAATGTCCCAAGACAACTGCTCTCTATTCCATGTAACGCAGGGAAGCCAAAAGGCTGGACACTCCTGGCTTAGCTCTGGGCAATACCCACCCTTGGCTCTTGTCCACTCATACCCCATAAGGGCATAGTTTCACTTTACAATATACCTTGCCTATACTCCACTTTTGCCTGCAGCT
>VMDO01004553.1:93579-123731 GCA_007922755.1 Pedetes capensis
AGACCGCCTGGGAACACCAGAAGCTGTAGGCTTGGGAGAAGGACCTGGCAACCCCCTCCCAAAAATCAATCTGCCATTGAAAACCCTATGAACAGCAGAGAAGCACTGACAATAGTGTTTCCCCTGTTGTACAGAGGGTCGCTATGAGTCGGATACCGACTTGACGGCACCTAACAACAACAACAACAACAACAACATACTCTGCTTTGGGCTGGGATTTAGCTCAGTTGGTAGAGCACTGCACTACAGTCTTTGAGGTCTGGAGTTTAATTCCCAGCACCGCAAAAAATGGGAGAAGGGCCTGGCAATCTACTCCCAAGGCAATCCCGAAAGAGTCAGCCATTGAAAACCCTATGAGGGTCCCTATGAGTCAGATACCAACTCTAGGGCATCTAACAACAACAATACTCTGCTTTATACACTCTGTGTCTTGTCTGAATTCTTGAAAAGATAAGACCTAAAGGACTGCTGCCAGGCCTCATCCCCACTAACAGTGAGATCTACCACAAGAAGGACAATGAAGTTTCCTCTGGCTTCCCAGGCCTCAATGCAAGGAGTAGGCACTATTTTAATTTTAGTAGGTACTAATATTTCACTTTAATACAGTGTGCATTTGCATTACATGCACATTTTAAAGGTTGTACTTGCAGTAGAAAGTACATCCTATATAAAAGGAACATATCAGTACTTTAGGATACATGGTAAGTGCTCTCAGAGCCCATGATAACTCTTAAGACAAGACAGATAATCCATGTGGGATGATCTAAATTAGTCATATTGAGCCTAGAAATGCAGTCCTCAAGTATTAAAGCGTAATTTTTAGTATTTAGATAATATCTCAAAATTCTCTGGAGAACTGAGTGTTTATATCCTGAATGATAAAAAGTAGTAGCCCAAAATGCTTATAAATCAAATAAGCAAGGAAACAATTCAAAACTTACACAGGTAACTTAAGCAAATGCTTAAAGATGATAATTAAAGAAGTTACTAAGACTATGAAAACATGACATCAACTTAAAAATATAAATGCTAGAAGAAAGTAAGCATTTAAGGAAGTACCTAGTACTTTTGTTCAATTCTCAGATGCCCCCCAAAAAGTCACCCTAAAAACTGTGAAATTCATTTCTTGAATAAATAAATAAACACAGCCACATGGGAGAAATTAGATGAATGAAAAAACTGTCTACTTTCATTCAGAGATCTGTTTGATTTTATGTAAGTATACTCTCAAAGACAATCTGTTAAACTACAAATTCCTCTCTTCCTCCCTCCTTCCCTCCCTCTTTCTGTGACATACACACAAAGACTGGAATTTGCCATTTAATCTTTCAACATTCTTGAGCCTCTGGGGAATTTAACTAATCTCTTTCTACCAGTGTCTCTAATTTGGGAGATATTAATATTAACTATTTCAAGCAAAAAAGTCAATGCATTACCTATAAGAAACTGCAATTCTAACGCAAAATCTAATTGGTGACTGAAACATATAATTTACAACTGTAGATAGGAATTCTAAAGTTAAAGAGTGGCAAACAACTTGGACAAATTCGATTTCTACAATGTTCTGTAATAGCTTTAGCTACACCTTATGAAATACAGTAGGCATTCAGAAAAAAGGAAAGCACTTCACTCTACATATAAGCCTGTAGCAGCAACACTGTGGCTTCGGATTGCTTTGAAAACTAAGCAGGATCAGACCTGGTTAGTACTTGGATTTAGTACTGGCATGGGAGACCACCTGGGAATACCAGGTGTTGTGGACTTGGGAGAAGGACGAAGCAACCCACTCCCAAAAAATAATCAGCCATTGAAAATTCTATGAATAGAAGAGAAGTATTATGGTGTTTCACCTGTTGTACACAGGGTCACTATGAGTTGGACACTGACTCCATGGCACCTAACAACAATAAGCACATTGTTATGCTGACAGCCAAGAAATGCTGGGATCAAACAGCAAATCCTACCAATACAAAGACAGCAGGAACAATTCAGAACTTCCAGAGTTCTTCTAAAGGGTCGGGTTTTAAAGGTCTTTCTACTGCTGAGATGCCCACATGGAAGACAAATCCATGACCACAGTGTTTATCACTTACAGGATGGTATCATCAGTCTCCCAAATCATACAGCTCTGCTAAACCAATGCACAGGTTCCCACAGTCCAGTGTGAAGATATGCACATTGGCCCCATCACATTGAACACCTAATAAAAATGCAATTCTTTTGATTTATTTAAGCTCTTTCAAATCCTACCTATATTGTTTATGAGGACATATCTTTAAATGGAAAATTCAGGCTTGTAGGACAAGCCAAGAAGCTAGCATGAACTCATCAAGTTAATTCTTTTTTGATCAAGCACATAATTTTTGAAATATTCAACCTAGGGGTTAATTCTACAGGTAACAGTCTTTACTTTCCAAGAGTTTTAGAATAATTGGTCAAAATTTGCCTAAGGAGCTGGGCGTGGTCACACACCCCAGTAATCCCAGCAATTTGGGAGGCTGAGGCAGAGGATCACAAGTTCAAGGCCAGAGACAGCGTGCATAAGTTAGCTAGACCCTGACTCATAATTAAAAATTAAAAAATGGGCTGAGGGTACAGGACACTGGTAGAGCATTTGTAAAGTATGTGCGACACCCCAGGTTCAACCCCCAAGTACCGTGAAAAAAAGCATTACCTAAGGAAAAATTTCTTTTTTAGATCTTAGAGCTAGGTATGGTGGCGAATGCCTGTAATCCTACCACTGGAGGAAGCTAAGACAGTAGGATTGACAGGAGTTCAAGACCAGCCTAGTCTGTGTAAGGAGTGTAGGGCCAACTGGAAGAAAAAAAAGATCTTAGAAAATAATTACAACACATTAACTGGTATGCCTTAAAAGTAAAATCATGCAACAAAAATTAAAACATACCAGAAGAAAGGTGTACATGAATTATTATAAAAACAAATAATAGATTTTTACTATAATTATTAGTATGCCTGACCCAATCAAATCGTTAGCTCCTAATTGTCTTGAACTTTCAATTACTAGTTCTATATTACCAACCTCCTACTTTTAAGAGAAAGACACAACAGGAAACATCAAGGTGATTTTCAGGTTTATGTGGTTTGGTTTGGTTTGAGGGGGTAGTTAGTTGTTGGGTGCTTCTTTTACTTTTATTTTACATTCACATTATGTCTGATGATAATCAATGAGCTCAATATCTTGGTCATACAAAACTGTTTAATAATAAATTTAGTATAATTGACTTTTTAGGCCCTATAGTTTTTCAAAATTTCAAATAAATATTTAAGTATAATTAATATTATATATATAGTTACTTGCTATGTCTCTCTCTCTCTCTCTCTCTCTCTCTCTCTCTCTATATATATATATATATGTATATCTATACATATACATGCCTGCAGCCATAGTCCTGTGGCATCTGATCCCGTCAGATCTCAGAAGCTAAGCAGGGTCAGGCCTGGTTAGTACTTGGATGGGAGACCGCCAGGGAAGAACAGGTGCTGTAGGCTTGGGAGACGGACCTGGCAACCCACTCCCAAAAATCAATCTGCCATTGAGAACCCTATGAACAGCAGAGAAACACTGACAATAGTGTTTTACCTGTTGTACGTAGGGTCGCTATGAGTCAGAAACCGACTCGACGGCACCTAACAACAACAATATAACATACATATACATATATCTATCTATATCTATGTAGGTGGTTGGTGTACAGTATATATATATTGCTACTTAGAAAATTGTTCTTGTTGTTATTAGGTGCCATCAAATCAGGTCCGACTCATAGGACCCTATGTACAACAGAATGAAACACTACACAACACTGTGCCATAAACATGATCTTTTCTGTTTGAACACATTGTTGAAGCCACTGTGTTTCTTCTCATTTTGAGTCATGCCACATCAGCAAACAGAGGTTCCAGGGGCTTTACTCCATTCTTGTCATTAACGTCAGGTCTACTTTGAGGAGGCAACTCTTCCTCAGTCATCTCTTGAATGTCTTCCAGCCTGCAGGGCTCATTTTATAGCAGTATATTTGACAGTTCTTGGTATTCATAGGGTTTCAATGGCTAATTCTTTTGGGAGTAGGCTTCTGGATCCTTCTCCCTAGTCTGTCTTCGTCTGGAAGCTCAGCTGAAACCTGTCCACCGTAGGTGGTCCTGCTAGTATCTAAAATACTGGTGGCATAGCTTTCAGCATCACAGCAACACACAAGCTCCCACAGCAAGACAAACTGGCAGACATGTGGTAGACTTAGAATATAGACTGTCTAAAAAATTAAGTCCACTTTGATTCAGAAATTGTGTGATTTTGTATGAGCCTATGCCCAAAGAATCAACTACCCTGACACCAGTACACAGGACAGCCCCTTCACACTGCTGCAATAAGACACATTCTCCATTATGACCTAGTATTTGTCATATCTTTTTGTCTTTTTCCTTCAACTCTCAAAATCATTATGAATTATAATTAGTTGCAATTGTCTAACTCTGGCACATTAAAAAGAAATACAGCTAACTTTCATTGCAATTACTTTCCTTATATTGATCCTATTTCACTCTTACTAAGCTGATTGTACTCAAGCCAATGTTCACAGGTGGAAGTGGAATATATAAACCCTTAATTATAAACCTCCTCCTATAAAGTAAAAGGATAAGGGATAGAGACACTTTAATTACCTGTATTTTATATTCCTGTAACTACTTTCTCCACTTGATCAATGTAGACCCATGTAATGAATGATATTCTCAGAACTAGGTATTGTGTATTATTCCCATTATCTAAAAAAAAAAAAAAAAAAAAAAAACCTCCTCCAAAGCATACTAACTCTATTGAGATATAATTCAGGGAAATCATTAAGACCATTTCAAACATATAATCCTAAAAAGACTAAGTTTACTTTTAGAACTGTTGCCATAAAGTATTAGAATTGGTATAAGTATTATTTAAAGTTAAAAGACATTTATTTTTCTGCTCAAAAATTTACTTTTTAGTTATGCTAAACTCTGCTAGAAAACTATAGTTAAGAAGTAGTAAATCCTTGGAAAACAAAAATTGGGAATATGAGTTTGCCTGCCCAGAAAACAACAAAACAATAAATGTTTATGGCCTATATTTAAAGGAATTCAGATGAGCAAATTAGCTACTATTTCACTAAAGAAGACCTATCCTTGACAAATTATATTGGAATCTTCTGCCAAAATATGGCTCCCTCAACACAAAGGGTCTTTATTTATAATATCTAATGCCAAAAATAAACTAAGTGAATAATTTCCAACTGAGGTGTTAAATAAGTGATTAAATATTTTAAATTCATTCTTACATTTCTATTCTTTATGTAATCTATAGTAGGTAGATGTCTGACTTTTCTAACACCACATATACAAATCAATCTTCCCTTTTTTCAACTCTGTTAAACATGTCCAAGAGAAGCAATGTTTGACCTGAAAGCCTAGATGGCTGATACAGCCAAAAGGCTTATGTACATTATTATGCCAACAACAATAAACGGAGCCTAAGGGGAACTAATGTAGATCTACAGATCAAGGGGGCTGAGATTGAGCTCAATTGATAAAGTGCTGCTCCGCACTCTCTGAGAACCTGGATTCAATCCCTAGCACTACAAAAATAAAAATAAATAAAAAAAAGGAAAAGGAACTGGCAATCCATTTTCGAAGCAATCCTAAAACAATCAGCCATTGAAAACCCCTATGAGGGTCCCTATGAGTTGGAACTGAATAGAGGGCACCTAACAACAACAGATCAAGGGGGTTAAAAGGGTAGATATGTAGAATAGCTAAGAGCCCTTGCCTAATCAGGAATAAAACAAAAAAGAACAAAGTACATAGGTGCCTGAGTGGAAGTAAAGAACTCTAAAACATAAATTATGAGTAGCCATTGGTTTGGACTGAGCTGCTGCTACGTGACACTACAATAGAATGGACCACACCAAAATGGACTCACCTATGCTAACTGCCACATAATCCGACCAAAACTTTAAGGAAGGAGACTCCAAAATAAATGAAAATATCCCTGAAAACAGGTATACCTGGTTCAGTATAGTAAGAAAGTCCTTCCTGTTTAACTCTTAGAAAAAAATAACTCGCCTTAATCAGGCTTTAATCAACCAGCTTTTATCTGTTCTTTCTTTGTTCTCATGGTACACAATCCACTGTTCTGTGATTGCCTTGTGGGAGCTCTCATTCTCCTCTATAGAATGGAGCCTGCCCCATTCACAAATTACAAATAAAAACCAAACAGATCCATAACTGAAGTGGCTGTGAGGTGGTCTTTTGACAAATAAATGGTAAACTCCAGGAAGATGGTTCTTTGACCTAGAAAATTGGACAAAGCAGGAGACAGGGTCGTTTTACCCCTCGGTCCTTCTCTGCTCTTCTGTTTCTTTTTGTCCTATTATTCTGCCAATTCCTTTCTCTCCTTAGTTCTTTCTATTGAAAAGCTCCTCTCCCTTTCGCTCCCCTCCCTCTCTCTCCCAAGGCTCCTTAGACCATCCCCCTTCATCCTTGTTCCCAAGGGCTGGAAAGAGACAAGAGAGGCTTCCAATCTACTGACAATGACTGATGGCTGAGCAGAGGCACACAATGGAGGCGCAGGCATGTCGTCAGCCTTGCAGCTGACCTTCAAAAGAAAGGACCCAAACTAGGGCCTGACCTGAGGGAAGCTGATTTAATTAAGGTCACAGTGAAGGGCAGAGCTGCCTGGGGGCTGCATTCTCTACAGAGTCCCAGAGACAACCCTTTAAAATGTTTCTCAAGAAAAAAGAGCTGAGAAAGTTATGTGGCAGACCACTGAAGGGTAGGAATGGATAAAACAACAGACAACATGTTTGATAAACAAGCACAGACACACCAAAATTCCCCAATCTAGTGATATACCGACACTGAAATGTAATGAGAATAATATACAATGAGTATGTTTTGACATGCCTTTCAAACCTTGCTTTGCTTTGCTTTTCTCTCTTCCTTCCTTCCTTCTTTCTTTTGTATTCAGGGTCTCACTATGTAGATCAGGCTGACCTCAAACTCCTATGTATCCCAGGCTGGTCTTGAACTCATTATCCTCTTGCCTCGGCCTCCAGAGAGCTGGGATTACAAGCATCTGTCACCACCCTTGGCTTCATTTAACTATAATACATAGGCTAACTTTTAATACAATCTTAGCCACTGGGAGCAAAACCCTTCCAAGCAGGGAACAAGTTCAGTTTTAAGCATCTTTTGAGACAAAGACTCTACTGGACAATGGAGACAGAGGGGTGAGAAAAAAGAAACAGAAAGAAATAAACAAACAAGCAAAAACCATAGTCCTTACTTTCAAGGGGCTCAAAACCTACTGCTGGAGAGAGTCAGATGATGAAGTAACAATAACAGTACATGCTAAGGCAAAGAAACGTGGCTAGGAATTCTGAACTTATTCAATCTCTATGAATGGAACAGTTTACGCTATTCAAAAAGCCCTGGTGAATTTACTCACCCGAATGTGTACCAACAGGCCACTACTGATAATTTCATTACTGTATGAGTATGCACTAAAATCCACCACTGAACTCTACCACTAAAATGACAATGCACTGCCCAACAATGACCAATACGGCAGCAAGGGAAACAACAGACATGAGTGTGTGATATTCTTTGGAAGGCTGGCAGGCAGGGTGTCACCGGCAGGTGAGTGCTCTGCCAAAACACAAAATAGTCATAGCTCATCTCCTCCTAGGGCATGTGAAACCTAAGCCAAGCAAAGTGACCATACTACCCCTTCTCAACAGCTGCTTTGATGTTCACCAAGAATCCAAGGTGTCAGAGGGTCAAAAGGCAGGCTTTCCAATGACTAAGAACTTACCCAGGACTGTAATGGTACCTAGACTTTGAGTAGCTAAACAGGGAGAGCTGAAGTAGGACAGTCAAACAGGGATATGTGATGAGCAAATGCCACAAGTGCAAACAGGAAGCAATAAGAAATAATTGAAGGTTAACGTCAAGCTAAGACAACATGGTAACCAGACGGCTGGAGGAAGGGTGCTAGCTAACCCTACCTTGGGAAGAGCAGTTGTACAGTAAGAACAGGCTGTGTCTAAATCAGCACGGGCACTTGAAAAGGCAGCAATTATCATTAATCCAAAGATGTCATGAACCTTGTTAAAAGGATGACTCACCCCTCACTTGGTCTTTTGAGCTATACTTTCATATACATCCAACTTTCTATCAAATTGTTAATTCCTCACTTATTAATGTTTGAATATGCCAAAAGGTGCCCATACTTGTGCCACCTGGGCTTCTGATTCCACCAGATCTCGGAAGCTCAGCAGGGTCAGGCCTGGTTAATCCCTGGATGAGACACTGTTTAGGAATACCCAGTGCTGTAGGCTTGAGAGGAGGACCTGGCAACCCATTCCCAAAACAATCAGCCATTGAAAACCCTATGAATAGATAAATATTCCCACAAAAAGACATACAAGTAGAAAGGAGGCCATTGGTTGGGGGTGGGGATGGGGGAGGAGGGTCATGAGAGGGTAAGGAGGAAGTTATGTGAGCAATGTACAATGAAATTAATATATGGAAATGTCACAAGGAAATACATGTCAGAATGAAACCCACTAAGTTGTCCATTAAAAATTTCCAATTTAAAAAAAAGGTAAAATTACTGGGAAAAAATAAGTGAAATAATTCTAAATTTTAATTAAATAAATGAATGACTAAATAAACAAATAAAAAAAGAAAGAAAACCCTATGAATAGCAGAGAAGCACTGACATAGTGTCCAGCATGGCACTGTATCAGAGAGTGCTTTGTTCTGTTGTGCACAGGGTCACTATGAGTCGAACCCAACTAGACAGCACCTCACAGAAATGCCAAAAGGTAGCTAAGAATGGGTACTGATGTGTATCTGTTGAGCAATTAAAGTCACATCTTTTTTATTCATGAAGTATAATTATTTAATTCTCATACAAAGCTGATTTCATACTGACGGTATCCAAAAAATAAATAAATAAGTAAAAGAAAAAAAACAATGACTCATTTTTCTCATTCCTTCTGAAATAGGATTCAGGCATTTTTCCTTATACTACATTAAACATGTCAGTCCCTGGAATGTTAATAATTAATTTTAAAGTTTTATAGTATGTGAAAACTATTCACTCTGTAGAGCAGTGAGTCACCATTAGTACAGACCATTATAACAACAGAAGGCTTGTGGTCTCCCAAGCACAAGACAATAATTAGGTAAAAGCTTCCAGATCGATAACAGTTTCACTCTTGAGAGACTTAATAACCAGACCTGACCAAGACATCTATTTTATAGTGCATATTTATGTTTCAAGATGCTTACATCAAACTCAGAGTCAATAAGGACAATTCTTTTCTCATGGCTCAATGGATTGTATTAAATTGCAACAGTTTCAAACCATGTCCCAAGAGCACTTCTATGCAGTATTATAGCTATTTTTAATATATTAAAGCAAAGAATGCCATAATCTCTCCTTAGCAAATTTTTAATAATATAAAATTCCCATCAAATACTGCTGAATTTGAGCCGGGCGCGGTGGCGCAGGCCTGTAATCCCAGCGGCTCAGGAGGCGGAGGCGGGAAGATCGCAAGTTCGAGACCAGAGGTCTGCGTAATTTAGCGAGACCCAGTCTCAAAAAAGTAAAAAAATGGGCTGGGGGTGCAACTCTGTGGTCTAGCACTTGCAAAGCATGCAGGCGCGAGGCCCTGGGTTCAACCTCCAGTACTGCAAAAAAAAAAAAAAAAAAAAAAAAAAAAATACTGCTGAACTTCTACTTACTGTCCAAACTAAGAAAGAACCCTAACACAATAAATGTGAAAGATTTATCATTCATCCTCATGTAACAAAAATGTCTTGTTTGTTACAATCTGTTTACAAGGTTAGTCTAATAGTACTGTTTCAAAACAAATTTGCCTTAAAGATCAAAGAACTAATTTGTTGGGAAATAATAAATCGCTTCTGAGGCTGTTTCATTTTTTTTAAGGAGGCAGTTTTAAAAGACCCTATGTTTCATTTGGGCTGGGATTTAGCCCAGTTGGTAGAGTGCCACTCTGCAGTCTCTGAAGTCCCGGGTTCAATTTCCAGCACCGCAAAAATGGGGGAAGGACATGGCAATCCACTCCCAAGCCAATCCCAAAACAATTTGCCATAGAAAACTGTATAAGGAGCCGGGTGCAGTGGCATAAACCTGTAATCCCAGCGACGAGGGAGGTAGAGGCAGGAGGATCACAAGTTCAAGACCATAGGCTGCATAATTTAGTGAAACCCTGTCTCAAATAGTTAAAAAAAAAAATTGGGTGGGAGGTGCAGCTCAGTGGTACAGCACTTGCAAAGCAAGCAGGCAGGAGGCCCTGGGTTCAACCCCCAGTACCAAAAAAAAAAAAAAGAAGAAGAAGAAAAAAAAAAAAGAAAAAGAAAGAAAGAAAAAGAAAACCCTATAGGGTCACTATGAGTCGGCCACTACTCTACGGCACCTAACAACAACAACAATGCTTCATTTATCTTGTGCTGTTCCCAGCAACCAGCAGTGTCTTGCATATCCTAGAAATGCAATAAAATATTTGCTGAACATATTTCCTAGCAAACAACATTAAAGGCTTCCCAAAACAAGTACAGGGAAAACAAGAACATTCAAACTATTTCTAGTATGCTTTTATCCTATGATTCACAACTCTGAATGTTTCCAGGAACTGGCTTCTTTGAAAAAATGTGCACTTCTACAATATTTTAAATTTCAGCTCTGATTATAGGAAATGCAAGTAAAGTTAACATTATTTTTACACAAGCTCCTTATTTGACAGAAATTTATTATAAGTAACATCACCCCACTCTATGCTCTATACCATGTATAAGTACTAGGAAATGAAAAGAAGATAAGTCAGCCTTAAACTTGTATGCAACGGGTTTCTATACCCAAATGCAAATTATCTGACTATTAAAATAAACCAGGCCCAGTGGTGCACACCTATAATCGCAGTGACTGGGGAGGCGGAGGCAAGAGGATCTCAAGTTCCAGGCCAGAGGCAGCCTGTGCAATTTAGCGGGACCCTGTCTCAAAATAAAAAATAAAAAATCAACAGGGGTACAGCCCACCGGTAGAGCATTTGCAAAATACGTGTGAGGCCCCAGGTTTAACCCCCAAGTACTGAAAAAATATATAAATAAATAAATAGAATAAAATAAGTAAAACATTAAAAAAAACTAAATTGCTAACAAAGCCAAACTGGAATAAACGAGAATATAGGGAGGGAGGAAAAGTACTATCTGGAAATAGGTATACTTTTAGCAGTTCTTATCCCTGTTCAGCCATTGATTTACTATATGACCTTACCTAATTAGTTAGCCTCTGTGGGTCTCAACTTCCTTGTTTTATTATTATTTTTAAAATCCCTTGGAACAACATGCTATGATTCAGCATATGGACCACTGTCCATAAAACTGGTTTACCCTCATATCACCCTATCCCTCCAGAAAAGTCATCTGATAGCTTTAAATAGCTGAGTTTGGATTTCTATCAAAGACAATTTATTAAAATGTCAGCTGAGATTAAATCCATTTCAAGTGGAGTTCTAAAGCAAGCACTGCTTGTAGATTCAAGTTTCGCCTAGACAACAGCTGCTGCTTCTGAGAGAACAATCCAGTTGAAAAATTATACCTCTTTACAAATGGAGAAAACTAGTAAGGGTGGGTTTCATGGTCTCAAAAATGTAGATACATGCTCTTTCTTTCTTTCTTCCTTTTCTTTCTTTCTTTCTATTTCCTTCCTTCCTTCATTTCTATCTTTTTTCTTTCCCATATTTGTCTTTCTGGGACAGAAGAAGGAAAACTAAAAGGGCCAGCTTGACTTGGGAGGCAGGGAGATGTGTTTGGATGTTACAATAAAAAACCCAAACAGTCCATTCTTCTAATTGATACAACAAAACCAAATGAAAAGATCTTCTGCTGTTGGAATGGGCAGATGCCTGGACAAGAGAGGAATATCACAGGACAACAGTTAGCCTGAAGTCCAAAGACTTGCTCCCAAAATGGGTTTTGGAATATTTTGGAAAGGCCAATAAAATGGAAATCTATAGCTGAGACCATTTTAATTAAGCTATGATTTATATCTAATTACCTTTTTAAAGGGTGGGGATTTAGCTCAGCTGGTAGAGTGCCGCTCTACAGTCTCTGAAGTCCCGAGTTCGATTCCCAGCACCGCAAAGAATTGGAGAAGGACATGGCAATCTACTCCTGAGGCAATCCCAAAACAACTAGCCATTGAAAACCTTGTAAGAGTCGCTATGAGTCAGACATGACATGACAGCACCCAACAAGAACAACCTTTTTAAAATTTTCTTTGCAGCACTGGGGGTTGAACCCAGGGCCTCACACATGCTAGACAAGTGCTCTACCACTGAGCCGCATCCCCAGTCCCTGTTTCATTTTTTATTTTGAGACAGGGTCTCACTAAATTGCACAGGCTGCCTCTGGCCTCAAACCTGCAATACTCGTGCCCCAGCCTCCCCAGTCACTGGGATTACAGAAGAGCACCAAGGTGCCCGGCTCCATCTACTTTTTGATAACAGATAAGGCTAACCTATAGAGTCCTTTGCTATATATACAGCAAATTTAATTGAACTGAATCCTCAGAATATCCCAGAAAGTATTTTTAAACTTGTTTTACAGATGAAGAAAATCAGGAGGTTTACCCAGTAAGCAAACTCTTATCAATTATCAAAGCTTTGTTTTAAACCCAAATCTAACTTCAAGTCCTTCAGTCTTTACATTTTAAAATGATACTTTTGCCAATTAAGGTGGTGCACTCCTGTAATCCCAACACTCTAGAGGCTAAGGAAGGAAAATCACAGGCGAGTCTGAGGTCAGCCTGGGCTACATGGGCAAACTCTGTCTAAGAAAAGAAAAAGAAAAAAGAAAGAAATGGTACTTCTGACATGAGTTTTCCATCTCTATTATTTTGTCTGACTTAATAAATTTTATTTCTCAAAAACTGCTCTGCAGCCCCACCACTAATCTGTTCCTCCTCTGGCTTCTTAAAAAAATCATATACATGATAGTTCTCTCAATCACACACTTACTGGACCTTCCAACTGTTAATTTCCTTGTCTCCTTATTCATTTCTTCAACAGTTATCTTGGCAAATAGAAACTACCACACAAGTACCTCCATGCTATCTGGCTTCTCCAGCTGCAACCTCTCCATCCAACTCCTGCTCCCCACCAACAGGATACTCCACAAGGCAGGTGTGAAGATTCCTTCCACCGGATCTGGTACACAATATGCAATTAATAAGTGTTGGGGAAATGGATGGGTAGTGGATGGGTAGAAGGATGATGCAATACTCGTAAATATTTTAGAGCTCTTTACAATGTAGAGATTTACAACAGCATTCCAAATGTGAGTCTCCAACAGTAAATTTAGTACTGATCATTAAGTTTTCTCATTCCAAAATGTGTTTCATCTTTCTCAACCTCAGAAACTTGCTCAAAGGCATGCAGCTAGTGAGCAGTACCCTTTCAACTTCAGAAATGACCTGCAAGACTATTTTGTCCCCTTGTCTTCTCATTTTCTAGGTAGCTGTTTGAGTTCCAACTTTCTTAGGTCTATGAGAATGTGAGTGAAGTGTTGGCCCACTCAGGTTTCCTGTTATATATCTAACACTTCGGCAAATTTACCAGTTACTACAGGCTAGATCAAGGAAAGAGACTATACTCAATTAACCACCATGCAGGAGTTCCATATAAGGGATCATACAAGAATTTACAGATTCTAACTCCTTGTACACACACATCCACACGCGCGCGCGCGCGCGCACACACACACACACGTCCTTGGCTTACTCTGTTATCCACAGCCAGATAAAGTAGAATAGATGATGGCTCAGAATTCACTTCTAACCTTAGTTTTCTGAGACTGTAGGTATAGAATTAATCAGATGAAACCACATCCAACAGACTGAATTGAGAGGTAAGAGACAAATTTCCAGTCCCCTCCCACATCCCATGCACCCGGTTCCTTTAGTGCAGATGCACAGAAAGCTGAGGGGAAGATGAAGCACCATAAAATGCTACCCAATGTTTACTAAGCAGAGTACAGGCCTACTGCACATTCTTCTGTTTTGCCCAGAAATGCACATTCAAAAGAACCCTTTGAATAGGTCAGGAGGCACACAACCAGAGTTTGATGCCCAGATCAATTCTGCAAAGATCCAGCTTCCTTTAAGGGTCAAACCAACATTAATAACCCCATTTTAGCCAACCAAAGAATTATTAGCCTACCTATTATATAAGTATTTACTTTTAGCAGCCATTTCCAACAGGTATGTCTGACTGTCCTGGGAATTCAGTCCTCTCTCAGCTCAAAAGAAGCCCTCCCTCCCCTCTAAATTCCTTTTCCAGGTAAGAGCTCCCAAGACAGCTGCACACCCTCAACATGTGCTGCTGCGCAGCATCGCATCCCGTCGTACCGGCATAAGGAGAGTGAAATCAAGGCAAAGAGGGTCTCATAAGCCGAATGAAAGCTCTTAAAATTATTAGGCAGTCTATCCTTAACCCCAGTGCTGATGAAAGGAGACATATATCAAAGTATGTTTTCCTAACCTTATGCGGAGAATTTAAGTGAGCTGTTTCCGCTGCAGGGAAAGGTCTGATGACACGCATCAACTCTCAGCAGAGAGCATCCAGAGAAGTCAGGACCTTGGTTTTATTGCTGAGAACGTAGTTAACTAGCACGAACTGCAGCACTTTGTGGCCAGACGGACAGAGCCCCCTTCTTTGCCAAGACCTCCCAACTCTGCAGAGAAAAGCTGGGAGTGGGAGTCCAGCCTACCGCTACTCCCAGCTTTAAGGCAAGCTGCACTGGATTCTAAAGCCTCGCCTTACCCTAACAGAAAGCAAGGTGGAGGGCGCAGGGCAGAGGACCCACCAACCCAGGGGAACAGTTAGGAGACAAAGATTCCCCAAACGCACAGGCGCGCGCACACTGAAGCCGAGACTCTACAATGCACATTCCATCAACCTTTCGCTGTAGTCGGCTTCCTGTGGGGTTTATTTCCCCACCCCAGACTTTTCCAGAAAGTTTAAGGCTGTTCACTCCGACTTGCAAAGGTCCATTGTTCCCGACCCCGTAAACTTAATGAGGAGAAAGGGGTAGAGAAAGAAATCAAGACACGGTTCCCAAGGACTTTTTTTTTTTTTTTTTTTTTTTGTGGAGAGGACTGACTCCGAGGGAGTCCGGTTACTCTCAATCCAGGGAAGAGACCTGGAAAGGAGTCGCGCGGGGGGTAGGGCGGAAAGGTGCCGCCGGGAAGTAGGGGATGTTTTCCAACAGAAATGCTCAACGCCGGAGCCACCCAGGCCTCCAGGCACAGGGAAGGTGCCCGTGACCCCGGTCTGCGCCCTCGCAGTGGCCCCCTGGGAAGGCAAGGGAGGCGAGGCTGGGGGTTGCTGACCCCGCGGTGTCTTACCTTCCCCTCCCCCGCTTAGCGTCGTTCACTCAGGTGCCTACGCAGTGGTCCAAAGGGCCAGAGCGGAGCTCCTGGCGTCCCCGGGTCTGGATCTCCACTCCATGGCCAGGGAGCCCCTCGAGCCCCGGGGCTCGCCGCCGCTGCTGCTGCTTTTGCGCAACTGGCAGCCGCAGCCTCTGCCCGGAGGCGAAGCTGTCTCCACCGGGGGTGACGCGCACTTCCCTCCGCCTCCGCGGCCGCCTCCTCCGGCCCGAGCCCGGAGGCAGGGGCCTCCGCTCGCGCTCCCCTGGAGCAGCCGCTCCGCTTTCTCCGTTCCTTCCCCTCCGGGAGGAAGAGGAGGAGAATGGTGACCCAGAACGCGCGGGCCTGAGCGTCCCCAAGACAATAGGGGAAGGGGCGGCTGCGCCGGGAACAGCGCGTTCCTGGAGTCGCGCTCGTCCCCGGTCGGCGGGCGCCGCGGCTCGAGGAGGTCGCGCTCAGCCTCCGCCGGCCAGACGAGCTGCCCGGCTCTGCTGGGCCGAGGGCTGCGGATTGGGCGGGCGGCCGAGAGCGCTGGAGGCGGGGGCAGAGGCGGAGCCCGCGGCCCGAGGAGGTGGCTGCGGCGCAGAACTCCCCCCGCCTCCTCCCGGGGACGCGAGCTGCGGACGCGGGCTCAGCGCCACTCACAGCCGCTGGCAGGAACAGCGCCCGGGCGCACGGCCGGCTGGGCAGGGGCCCCAGGCTGCACGCCGGGCTGCAGCTGCAGGCTCAGACCCCTGCTGGTCGCGCGCACCTGGCCTGGCTGACCCTGAGCTCCCCGTCACTCCTGGGTCCGGCTAAGTCAGACGATGCTGAGTCTCCTGCACCCGCCACAAGCCCATAGTTGAGCCTGATCGTCCTCCCTCATCACCGCATGGCTGAGTTGGACATTGCTCCTTCGGCGTTCCCAGCTGAGACCAGCTCGGCTCCCCATCATCCCCAAAGGAATTTCCACACTCCCACAAAATTTTCCGTGCGTCAGGTCACCGCAACACGGCTGCCCCCACCTGGCCAGCTATGGGCGCTGGATTCTTGACCCTCTGGGAAAAATCCGCCGGCTCTTGGACTCGGGACAGTTCCTCTGGTAGCTTGGAGCAGTCCCAGCATCCCGCCGTCAGGCCAGAATAAATATACCTAAATCTCCCCAGGCCGCCTGCCCGCGGCAATCCGGAGTGGCTGGCTTGCGGGGGGCGTAGGGGGATGGAAGCCACTCCCCGGCCCACCCCAATGCCGAAGTACTTCTCTGTGGACACTCGCACCGGGTCTGGAACAGCCCCCCCGCCACCACTCGCCCCCTTCGCGGAAGCGGCTCTTACAGAGGAAAAGCGTTGGTTCCCGCTGAGGGCGCGGCAGAGCTTGATCCGCCAGACCCACGAGGTCCAGAGCTAATGACAGCTGTGAGACTGCCAAATCCGGGCCATCGTCATCCTCTATTTAATTCAGACTTGGAAGTTTTCCTGCTAGGGAACTCTTTCAGTGAATACTGTACAGAGAACATTGTTCATTTTTCAGGGTTACTCCTTTTTTGTTTGTCTTCCCCACCCTTCCAATAAAAATTCAGTCATGTAACCATGACCCACCCAGCAGGCAGGACGGGGAATGCCCTGTTTCCCTGTTTCTGAAGTTTTGGTTCAGGACTTTGTAGAAGGAATTATGGTTTTCAAATCTTAGCTGATAATAAGAATCCCCTGGAACACTTTGAAAAACTTGCATTCCCAGACATGGCTCACTGTACTGAATCAGAGGTGTCTGGAAAATGTAAAGTTAGAAAACCATGCTAGAATACATCCACAATTAACTCAAACTTTGGACAGATCCCTCCAGAGCAGCAACTCAGTCTACCAGAGACCTGACAGAATCAGTACCCAAGTGCCTTCTCCAGCCTCTGTCCCTTCTTGGACAGGTAAGAAGGACGGGTGGAAAAAATACAGCAGATGGTTTTTAATGACAAATTGGAAGGGACAAAGGGCTATTTTAATGATTGCAACATGAAATGTTTGTTGTTAGGTGCCTTCAAGTCGGTATCCGACTCATAGCGACCCTCTGTACAACACGGGAAACACTATTGTCAGTGCTTCTCTGCTGTTCATAGGGTTTTCAATGGCAGATTGATTTTTGGGAGGGGGCTGCCAGGTCCCTCTCCCAAACCTACAGCTTCTGGTGTTCCCAGGCAGTCTCCCATCCAGGTATTAACCAGGCCCGACCCTGCTTAGCTTCTGAGATCTGTCGGGATTGGATGCCACAGAGCTACCACTGCAGGCATGAAATGTTTAGGAATATGGTTAATGAAGACAGGACAGGAACTGTGCCACTGTGCAATAGGCCGAAAAGTGCCCTCTTCCCCCAAGGTATCAAGTTCCAATCCCTGGAACCTGTACGTGTCACCTGATAGAGAAATGGGATCTTTGCAGATGTGATTAAATTAAGGGTCTTGAGTTGGAAAGATTATTCTGGATTAACAAGGTGGACCCTAATTGCAGTCATGTGCATCCTTATGAAGAAAGCAGACTCAGACAGATGAGTACCACATATTCTCTCTCATATTTGAAAGCTAGATTTATTTTAAAAAGAAAAAAAGAAAAAAAAAATATATATGTATTTTGCAGGGGGATAATGGGAGGAGCAGAAGGAACAGGGGAGGGTAAATGAGGGAGTGAACAAGAGCAAAGTACATGATCCAATGGTATGAAAGTCCCATAAGGAAACTCATTACACTGTATACTAATTTAAACTTTTTAAAAAGTGAAAAAAGACCCCACTTAGTTTAGGACAAAAGCAAAAAAAAAAAAAAAAAGGAAAGCATAGGGAGATTTAACCCTTTGACCACCATCAGGACAGTTTGTCAAAAAGTGAGTCTGTATGAATTTGACAGAAAAATCAAGAAAGCGGTGGAAAAGGTATTTTTACAAGCTCAGATTATGCATTCCAATTATTTTGCTAATCCTGTCCTTTTTTTTTTTTACTGTTATGAAGAGTTTCTGGAAATAAAATACTTATTGTCATATTTGATTTGAAATTGGTATCCAAAGGGTTAGCACAGAGAGATAAGAAGGCAATGTGCCCACAGAGACAGAGATTGCAGTGGCCACAAGTCAAAGAACAATGCGGCCACCAGAAGCTGGAAGAGTCAAGAAAGAATTCTCTCTTAGAATCTTGATGTAGACCAGCACAACTGAGTTTAGCTGTCTGGCCTCCAGAAGTGTGAGAATAAATTTTTGTTGTTTGGATCCCCCACATTGTGGTAATATGATACTGAAGCTATGCAAAACTAATATACCCTGACTGCTGTGTTGTGCCAACTTTATACAAAAACATCTATTTACTGTGTGCTTATTAAGCACCAGGCATTTTGCTTGGAGTTAGGATGTTATCAACATCCTAAGAAAAGTTACAATTCCAATTTTAGAGTTGGGCCACCGGGAATCAGGAAGTTTAAAATGTCTGCCCAAAGTCACAAGGCAAGAGCCTATCAGAATCAAGTCTGCCAGCTACTGCTACTAACATATGAAAAATAGCAATTACAAATTCATATCAATTACTTTAATGAAAGTCTTGATTGTAAAATGGTCTCCAACCATCTATATCTATTGACAAGGGAAACAGACGTTAAGAGTAGGGGAGACTCGGGTGGAATGCAGGGGGTCTCTCTACCTTCTGCTTAATTTTTCTGTGAACCTAAAACTTGAAAAACTAAAGTTAAACTGAGTGCATAGTGTACACTATATCCCTGTAACTGAGCAGGCTGAGGTAAGAGGATCCTACATTCAAGGCCAGGGGCAGCCTGGGCAACTTAGCAAGACCCTGACTCAAAAAAAAAAAATAAGAAAGGAGCCGAGAAAGGGTTCAAAGGTAGAGGATGTGCCTAGTATGTGTGAGGCCCTGGATTCAACCTCTAGTACTGGAAAAAAAAAAAAGGATAAAAGAAAAGAAAACTCCGTAAATTAATAAAAAGAGACTGGGGTTTTATATAGCATACTTTGAGGATGTTTGTTTGTTGAAACGGGGTTTATTGTGTAGCCCAGGTTGGCCTAGAACTTGCTAGGTAGCCCAGGCTGGTCTTGAACTGGTATCAATACTCCTGCCTCAGCAAGTGACACCACATCTGGCCATTTGAGATTTTTATCAACTATTGCTCTTACATACTTATTTGTAACATGAAAATGAAAGGAAACTAACATGAAAGGAAGTTACAAAGGAGACAAAGTTGAGAGGACATAGTCTTCTCTGGCTAATGGAACTGACGTAATTAGGTTCCCAGGGCAGCAGGCTCTGAGACAAAGTGGCAGGATATTCACGAAGGAATGCCCATGGAGTCGACACCTGTGTCAGGAGAGGCAGGAAGCAGATGGGACATAAGGAGAGGTTGAGCTGCAATGTGAACCCAAAAGCACCCACAACCCTGCTGGAGGCTCTGGAGCTAACAGGGCAAATCAGAACTATTGGGCCCAAATGGCTAGACTTTTAGATCACCTCTTGAATTAGTCATGGGGTATGGCCCATCTTAGCAAGTGGCATGACCCTGGGCAAGGTGACCCTGCAGCCAAGGGGGTCTCTTCATGCAAAGCTGGACAGGCCATCCTTTGCAGGCAGATCTAGGTGGTGCATCTCCATGTCACGCACTTACATGGTATGTGACATCCTCACCATTATACTGTCCTCTCCAAATGAGACAAAACTTCAGGGTGAATAGGATCCTCAAATTACACACTTCTTTCTTGGCTAAGATTTGAGGCCTTTGAGTCAGATTGGGTTAGAACCAGGGTCCACAGCTTACTGGTAAACTTTGGACAAGATGCCCAGCCGGCTCTGGGACCCATCTTTTCATTTTAAAATAAGAATAAGAGCCCATGGAGTCACATTGAAAATGAAGAAAGGTAATGCTATAAAGGGCTTACCTGCATATCACTTAAGTGCTCAGCAAATTACTACTGGTGCCTTGCATACTCTCTTCTTTAGCCCACCATGATCGGGCTAAATTGGAATTTTAAATCATGTCCCACTTGCAATGGCATAAGTGGTCATAGGAAACTGAGTGTTCTTGGGATCCAGGTCATAAACTAAGGTCATAAGATAAATACAGTAATCACTGCCTAAGGAAAACTTCTTCTTCTTCTTGTTAGGTGCCCTCTAGTAGGTATCTGACTCATAGCAACCCTCTGTACAACACGGGAAACACTATTGTCAGTGCTTCTCTGCTGTTCATAGGGTTTTCAATGGTGGATTGATTTCTGGGAGTGGGTTGCCAGGTCCGTCTCCCAAGCCTACAGGGCCTGGAGTTCCCAGGCAGTCTTCCATCCAAGTAATAACCAGGTGCGACCCTGCTTAGCTTCCGAGATCTGATGGGATCAGATGGTACAGGGCTATGGATGCAGGCAAGGAAAACTAGCCACCCTCCAAATATGCTTCATTCTTTCCAATCCCTCAGCCTCATCATGTGCATCCTTTACCCCAGTCTCTCTGAAATATTCCTCCCCTTTCCACAACCCTGGCGACCCCTGACCTTCACCACACATTCTACATCTTCTAAAGAATATACCAAATATCACTGTCTTTGTGAAACACTCCAGGCTAGGCCATGGCCAATCAGCAGCAGCAATGGCTCTGTACACTCACTTGCTACACCCGTTATCCCAGTATTCTGAGATAATTTAATGAGTTTTACCCCAGTGGTTCCCGTCCTGCCCGCTCCCTACAGCTGGTAGACTGGACACCTGAAGATCCCAAGATTCAAGATGGAATCTTCTTCATTTCTAAACCCTCAGGGCCCAGCCTAATGTTTGCTGAGTGACGCTGCTTGCTAAATGGATGGAAAACGAGTTGGTACAGTCCTTTGGGAGAGGGGAGAGGACCAAGTACTGGAAAAGGGAAAGAGTTTGTGTACCTCTGTGGTCAGATTTCCAGTTCCTCTGCTTGCTTCGCATTTCACAGGTCTAAATCTTTTTAAAACAGAATGTCCCTTGACCCTCACCTACTTTTCCCCTTTCAATTTTCCCCCAGGCCTTTAGAAGTTAATCCTTTCAAACAGTCTTTCATTCCATGAGGGTCTGAACTGTCATCTTAAAATCATGTTCTGTGCCTACTTGTTGCTGTTATACCCAGTGGATGGGTGTGGCAATGATTCTCCAGGTGACGATGAATGCTTCACTTCGATAGGAAGGTGTTGATATGCTGTTTGCCATCCTCACCTTAATTAAAAGTCTTAGAAGAATTTCACCCCCCATCAGTTCAGTGCAATAACATTACGGAATGTTAGTGTGACCTTTCTGCACCGTGGCACAGCTGTGCGCCTACAGGCCATCTTTTCTTTCCTTATTTCCTTGCATCCAACTAACCTCATTCTCACACTTCATCAGCTCATGATGAAAGCTGTTTGCTTCCTCTTAAGCTCTCTAAACACTTGCATTAAATTATGATGTAAGAAGTTCTGATATAGCTAAAACTCTGACAGTCTTTTTAGAAAAAGGAAAACATTTATGTACTTTATTTTAAATTTCTAAATTCTATTACATTGCTAGAAATTAAACCTCTTTTCTTATTCAAAAACATGACATTTTACTTTTTAGTAAAATGAGTGAGTAAAAAAGTGAGAATTCATCTAATATTTTAAAAATTTGCACAAAACCATTTTTAAGTTATATACTTAGTATTTTTCTTTTTTTCTTTCTTCCTAGTTCTTTTTTTTTTTTTTTTTTCATTTTTCTTTTTTAAAGACCTAGACAGCCACCTGTGCCTGCAGCTGTACCACTCTGGGTGCTTGCAGCCATACCACCCTGACATCTAATCTTTTCTGATCTTGGAAGCTAAGTAGGTCCTAGGCAGATTTGGACCTGGTTAGTACTTGGATGGGAGACAACCTGGGAACACCAAGTACTGTAGGCTTGGGAAAAGGACCTGGCAGCCCACTCCCAAAAAACAATCAGCCATTCAAAACCCTATGAATAACAGAGAAGCACTAACGATAGTGCTGGGCATGGCAGAGTGTGAGGTGGTGCTTCATCTATTGTATATAGGGTTGCTATGAGTTGGACCCAAGTCTACAGCACCTAAGAACAGCAGCTATGTATGTATGTGTATATATATATACGTGTGTGTGTGTGTGTGTGTGTGTATGTGATACATATATATATATGGTATGTATATGGTATTGCTTTGCTGTTGGGACACAGACCTAAGAATTAGAAAGGCTACCTCTTTCCTGAGTACTCATTTCACAGTTGAGGACTGCATCTGAGAAGGAAAGTGTTGTCTGGGATCACCAAACCAGAAAGAAGTAAGTTCCCTCTGTAACTTATTTTAGATTAAGATTTTCGTATAGCATGTTTATTGGGAGAAGGATGCGGCAACCCACTCCCAAAAATCAATCCGCCATTGAAAACCCTATGAATAGCAGAGAAGCACTGACAATAGTGTTGTGTCTGTTGGATGTAGGGTCGCTATGAGTCGGATACCGATTTGATGGCACCTAACAACAACAACAACACAGCAAGTTTAAGACATATGAAGTATTTCTCCCACTTATTTGCTATATGAGGATTACATGATATATGTGAACTGGAAATATGTACACAAGGAACGTAGAATCATTTTGTTATGTTCACATATGCATGTATAACAAAGAGCTTTATTTTTATTTTATTTTATTTATTTATAAACATTGGTGAGGTACAGAGTAAAATAAGTGATTTCCTATATCCATTATGAAACTATTAAATCACTTTTTCTTTCATGTTCATCATCTTACATATTTTGCAAAACAGTATAAACTATAGAAGAGAAGAAAAAATAGGAATTTTAATTAATATGTAACAAAAATCCTATGCAATAATGGGTTATATTCTCATTGATATTTCTTCCTTTACCCTATTTTCCCCATGAATTCCTATAATTGCATCATATAGTTTGAGATTTTCCTCTCCCTCTTTACTCCTCTACATTATTTCCCCTCCCCTTCCCCTCTTCCTCAACTTCTGCTCCCACTTGCCGATCCTTTTCTCCCTTCTTTCAGATCTGCTTATATCTTCCCTTATTAAATAGGTATGATTGTTTATTTTTATATATCTACATATGTATCCCCCATGTGTCTGTCAATTTGCTGTTCTGTGGGTGTTTGTATGTTGCTGTGATGTTGAAAGCTATGCCACCAGTATTACAGATAACAGCAGGATCACACATGGTGGACAGGTTTCAGCTGATCTCCTAGACTAAGATAGATTGGGGAGAAGGACATGGCTAACCCACTCCTGAAACAATTGTTTTTGTTGTTATTGGGTAGTATAGAGTTGGGTTTGACTCATAGGGACCCTTACAGAGTTTTCAATAGCTGATTGTTTCAGGATTGCTTCGGGAGTGGATTGTAATGTTCCTCTCCTGTTTTTGCAATGCTGGGGATTGAACCAAGGTCCTCAGAGAGTGCAGAGCAGCACTCTACCAACTGAGCTAAACCCCAGCCCCCCAAACAATTAGCCATTGAAAACCCTATGAAAAGCATAGAAACACTGTCAGATATAGTGCCAGAAAATGAGTTCCTCAGGTTGGAAAGCACTCAAAGAGTGGGAAGAGTAGTCTCCTCAAAGTAGAGTCTGTCTTAATGATGGAAATGGAGTAAAGCCCCAGGAACTTCCATTTGCTGATTTTGCATGACTCAAAATGAGAAGGAACAACTGTAAATATCCCTAAATAATTAGAATGTGGAATGTACATAATATGAATGTAGGAAAATTAGAAATCATCAAAAGGGAAATGGAGCATATAAACATCGACACTCTAGGCATCAGTGAACTAAAATGGACTGGCATTGGGCCATTTTGAATCACATACTCATATGGTCTATCATGTCATGAATGACAGACTAAAGAGACTTGAGGTTGCATTCATCATCAAAAAAGACATTTCAATGTCTACCCTGAAGTGTAATGCTGTCAGTGATAGAATAATATCTATACTCCTAGAAGGAAGGACAGTTAATGTGACTATTATTTAAATTTGCTTACCCACTCACCACTAAGGCTACAAATGAAGATAAGGAAGACTTTACCAGCTTCTGCAATCTGAAATAGATTGAACATGCAATCAGAATGTATTGATAATTACTGGTAACTAGAATGCAAAAGGTAGGGATAAAGAAGGCGGGTCAGTAGTTGGAAAATATGGTCTTGGTGACAGAAATGATGCTGGAGATGGCATGATAGAATTTTGTCAGACCAATGACCTTTTCATTGAAAATATATTTTTTCACCAATATAAACAGCAAGTATACACATGGAACTCACCAGATGGAACATACAGGAACAAAATTGACTACATTTGTGGAAAGAGACAATGGAAAAGCTAAATATCAAAAATCAGAACAAGACCTGGTGCTGATTGTGGATCATACCATCAACTGCTCATATGCAGGTTCAAACTGAAACTAAAGAAAATTAGAGCAAGTGTACGAGAGCCAAGGTACGACCCTGAGAATATCCCACCTGAGTTCAGAGACCATGTCAAGGACAGGTTTGATGCATTAGACACTAAAGACCAGACAAGTTGTTGCATGACATCCAAGACATCATTCGCAAGGAAAGCAAAAGGTTGTAAAAACACAGGAAAAAAAGAAAAGACCAAATTACATGACAAAAGAGACTCTAAATCTTGACCTTGAATGTTGAACAGCTAAAGTAACAGGAAGACATAACAAAGTTAAAGAACTAAACAGAAGATTTCAAAGGGCAACTTGAGAAGACAAAATCAAATATTATACTGGCATGTGCAAAGAGTTGGAGATAGAAAACCAAAAAGGGATAATATGCTCTGTTTTCCTCAAGCTTAAGGAATTAAAGAAAAAATTCAAGCCTGAAGTAACAATAGTGAAGGATTCTACAGGGAAAATATTAAACAAGGCAGGAAACATCAAAAGAAGATGGAAGGAATACACAGAATAATTATATCAAAAAGAATTGATGGGTGACTAACAATTTCAAGAGGTTGAAAATCATCAAAAACCATTGGTACTAAAGGACGAAGTAGAAGCCGCCTTGAAGGAATTGGCAAAACACAAGGCTCCAGGAATTGATGGAATACCAATAGAGATGTTTCAACAAACAACTGCAGCATTGGAGGTGCTAACTTGTTTATGCCAAGAGATTTGGAAAAAAACTACCTGGCCAACTGACTGGAAGAGATTCATATTTGTGCCTATTCCAAAAAAGGGGATCCAACAGAATGTGGAAATTATCAAATAATATCATTAAATGCAAGTAAAATTTTGCTAAAGATCATTCCAAAGGAACTACAGCAGTATGTAGAGAGGGAACTGCTGAAAATCAAGCCCAATTCAGAAGTGGACATGGAAACAAGGACATTATTACTGATGTCAGATGGATATTAGCCAAAAGCAGAGAATACCAGAAAGATGTCTATTTATGTTTTATTGACTATGCAAAAGCATTTGACTGTGTGAAGCATAACAAATTATGGATAACATTGTGAAGAGTGGGGATACTAGAGCACTTCATTGTACACATGAGGAATGTGTACATGGACCATGAAGCAGTCATTCATATAAAACAAGGAAATACTGCCTGGTTTAATGTCAGAAAAGGTATGTCTCAGGGCTGTATTCTATCTCTGTACCACTTCAAACTGTGTTGAGTAAATAATCTGAGCAGTTGGACTTCATGAAGAAGAATGCATCATCACGATTGGAAGAAGAGTTATTAGCAATCTGCATTTTGCAGATGTCACCACTCTGCTTGCTGAAAGTGAAGAGGATTTGAAACATTTACTGATAGAGATCAAAGAACACAGCCTTCAGTGTGGATTGCACCCCAACACCAACAAAACAAAAATCTTTACAACTGAGTCAGTAAGCAACTTCATGATAAATGGAGAAAAGATTGAGGTTATCCAGGATTTTTTTGCTTGGTTCTACAATCAACACCCGTAGAAGCATCAGTCAAGAAATCAAAAGATGCCTTGCTGTTGCTAAATGTCTCTTTAAAGTGTTGAAAAGTAAAAATGTCACATTGAAGACAAAGGTGAGCCTAACTCATGCCATGCTATTTTCAGTTGCATCATATAGTTATGAAAGCTAGACATTGAACAAGGGAGACAGGAGAAGAGTTGATGATTTTGAATCATGGTACTGGGGACCAATATTGAATATACCATGGACTGCCAAAAGAACCAACAGGTCTGTTGTAGAAGAAGTGCAACCAGAGTGCTCCTTGGAAGCAAGGATGGCTAGACTGCGTCTTACGTATTTTGGATATACAGTCAGGAGGGACCAATCCCTGGAGAAGGACATCATGTATGGGAGAGTGGCAAGTCAACAACAACAACAACAACAAAAGAAAGACCTTCAACTAGATGGATTGACACAGTGTCTACATCAATGAGCTTAAACATAAAAAAGATGGTGTGCTTGGCACAGAATTAGGAACGGTTTCATTCTGATGTACATACGGTAGCTAAGAGTCAGACCCAACTTGAGGACATCTAACAACAATGCCTGCAGCCGTACCACTATGGTGTCTGATCCCATCAGATCTCAGAAGCTAAGCAGGGTCAGACCTGGTTAGTACTTGGATGGGAGACCACCTGGGAACACCAGGTTCTGTAGGTTTGTGAGAAGGACCCAGCAACCCACTCCCAAAAAACAATCAGCCATTGAAAACCCTATGAATAGCAGAGAAGCACTGACAATAGTGTTTTGTCTGTTGTACCTGGGGTTAAAATGAGTCAGACACGAACTCAACAGCACCAAACAATAACAACAACAACATATGTATATTTTTTCCTCCTTTAAGTTAGATTTAGCTCCCGCATATAAGAACATATAGTACACTAAAGGGCTTTAAATAATGAATTTGGATAAGAATGGAGACAGTTGATTATGTACGAGATATGGTTTATGTAGGTCCCCCAAATGTTCCCGTGCTGGGAGCTTGTTTCCCAGTGTGACAGTGTGAGAGGTGGTAGAAGCTCTAGGACATGGGGGATAGTGAAATATGACTAGGTTGGGGGATTGATATAGTTCTCTGGGACCTGTTAGTTCTGAGACAGTGAGTTGTTACAACTAGAGCAAGACTGGCCCCTTCTTGATTTCAGGCTTCCTACCTTACCATGTGGTCTCTTCTGCATGAGCTCCCACCATTGTGATTCCACCCTCCATCAGGCCCTCAGAAACTGATGGAGCCACCTGATCTTGGACTTTCAGCTTCCTGAAACAAACCTCTTTTCTTCATAAGATACCCAGGTATTTTGTTGTAGCAACAGAAAATGGAGTAATGCAGTATAAACCTTTAAACTTAAAATCATACCAATATTCTGAAATCGTGCATTTTCTCCTGGATTTTATCCCTTACTTCCTTTTTCTTACTTTCTGGCATCCAGCAAAGAAATATAAACCCACTCTACTTAGAAAGGGTAAGAATTATATAATCTCTTCAGAGGAACATAATTAAAAAGGAAAAGCATGATTTGGAGTACCTTACTTGCATAAAAGCATAGCTATCAAAATTCTCCCAAAGTATATTATATGAAAGGGCTCTAGATTTTCCATAGTTATTATTAAACACTAACTAAAGTACAAGATGGCCTAGGGTTTAGCTCAGTTGGTAGAGTGCTGCTCTGTACTCTCTGAGACCCTGGGTTTAAACTCTAGCACTGCAAAAACAGAAGGATGTGACAATCCAAGAAAACAACAATAATAACAACAATAACAATCAGCCATTGAAAACCTATGAATACCAGAGAAGCACTGACATAGTGCTAGGCATGGCACAGTGTCAGGGAATGTTTTGTTCTGTTGTACATAGGGTCACTATGAATTGGACCAAACTCAAAGGCACCTAACCACAACTGCCACCAGCACTGTAGGTCTTTAGGTCTGAGGTTTAGCTCAGTTGGTAAAGTGCTGCTTTGCAGTCTCTGAGGCCCTGAGTTCAATCTCCAGCACCACAAAAACAGGAGAAGGACGTGGCAGCCCATTCCCAAACAATCAGCCATCAAAAACCCCATGAGGGTCTCTATGGAATCAGACATGACTCCATGGCACCTAACAACAACAAAGTACAAAAATAAATAAATAAATAAATCCCCACAAAATGTCCAGACCATCTGGATGACAAGAATTGTGAATTCACCTTGATTTGAAAATCCACAGTCAATAACTTCTCAGAAGTTATCATCACTTCAGCTCAGGTCCACAAAACATTTTTTTGAATGTTTCTATATTTTTCTCTAAAGAAATGAACATGACACTATTTTGAAAGGTAATGAAGACTACTGGATTACTATGTGTGGTGCAGGACATGTTGATAAATTTGATTATGGTAATCATTACATAATTTACATATGTATCAAATCATCACATTATATGCCTTGAATATATACAATTTTTAGTATTCAATTATACTTCTATAAAGATGGAAAAAGATGACTTGAAATAATATTAACAAAAATCATCAAATCTTTCCTATTTCTAAGAAGATAATGAAAAAATGTGATTTATAACAAAAGTGGAAAAATCGGTTTTTATATTCCATTTGGATATAAGAATTTACTATATGATTAAACTGTGGTGTTATTTTTCAAAAAATCACTGCTAAAATGTATAAGCCATTTTAAAAGGGAGGAAGGAATTTCAATCCTTTCCGTGGTCACATTAATATAGGGTCTTTTGTAAATGAGCTAAACACAGCTTGGAAAACTCAGAGCTCAGTTATTTATCCAACATGATTTACTGTTGCCTTATTTGCCAAACACTGATACATTTTGGAGGGTGAATAAGACAGCACAGCCCCTGCACTTTAGTAGGGGTTCCTTGCTCTAGTAAAAGAAAACTTGCATGTAGCTCAGTGAGAGAGTGCTTGCCTAGCATCCAGCAGGCCTGGGGTTCACTTCACACCATTGCAAAACAAAAGGAAATAAAATCAAGCAAGAATGAAAAGGAAAAAAGAAAGAAAATGATAATATAGGCTGTGATAAACTCTCTAAAGGAAATAAAAAATTATGGGTAATGAGTGAAGTTTACATTGATGGCCCTCAAAACCCCATTTCCTAATACTCACATTCTTGTGAGCTCTCTCTCACATTGACTCTGGACTTGACCATGTGTCTTTATTTGGCCCAGGAACATGGTGTCAGCAGAGGCTTCAAAAGCACTTGCGTGAGGAAGTGGGGATGGGTAGAGGGTAGAAGGGGCATTTACAATAATGTGTTCAGGGACTGTATCCTCAAAAAAGTGATAGTTAAGCTAAAAGTTAAAGGAAGTTAACCTTGAGAGCAGAAATTTGAGAAGAAAGATAAGTAATGCTGGTGAAAAAGAATTGGAGCAGATTAAGGAATCTGAGCAACAAGGAATCCAGGCTTGAAACATGTAAACTCAGGTGAGGCCAATGGCAGATGTTTTATGTAACTTCTGTTTCAACTGCCATAACGCAGACACTACAATAAATCAAGCCTGCAGCAGTAGCCCTGTGGCATCCGATCCCGTCAGATCTTGGAAGCTAAGCAGGGTCAGGCCTGGTTAGTACCTGGATGGGAGACCGCCTGGGAACACCAGAAGCTGTAGGCTTGGGAGAAGGACCTGGCAACCCCCTCCCAAAAATCAATCTGCCATTGAAAACCCTATGAACAGCAGAGAAGCACTGACAATAGTGTTTCCCCT
>VMDO01004554.1:0-123607 GCA_007922755.1 Pedetes capensis
AACCCAAGGCCTCATACATGCTAGCCAAGTGCTCTACCACTAAGCTACACTCTCCACACCCCACCCCACCTTTTTAAATTTTGAGACAGGTCTTGCTAGGTTGCGAAGGCTGTCTCTGGCTTCCAATTTGCAATCCCCGTGCCTCAGCCTCCCAAGTGGTTGGAATTATGGGCATGGACCACAGTGCCTATCCAATGTTCTGCTTTTTAATCTCAAAGAGGTTTACACAGGTCTACTGAGTTGTGAAAATTCACTGAGCTTTATGCATGGTAACTATTCTTTTTGTATGTGATATCTTAACTAAAACTCACTTAGAAAAGACATACTAACCAAAAGAATGAAAAGACAGAAAGAGAAAAGCAAGAGGAGGAGATTTACTAGCCCTAAGTAAATATACCGATTTGATGGCACTTAACAAGAAGAAGTAAATATACATACAATGGGTTTAGTCCGTATTTTTTTTTCTTTCTTTCTTTCTTTTTTGTTGTACTGGGTGGGGGTTGAACTCAGGGCCTCACACTTGCATGCTTTGCAAGTGCTGTACCACCAAGTGGCACCTCCAACTTTTTTTTTTTTTTATTGGAGACAGGGTTTTGTTAAATTACCCAGACTACCTCTGGTCTCAAACTTAGGATCCTCCTGCCTCTGCCTCCCAAGTTGCTGGGATTATAGGCGTGTGCCACTGTACCCTGCTCAAGTCTGGAAAGTTTTATAACAATAAACTGCTGAAGCTCAGGAATGATTATTTGAATGATTTAATCAATTGAAATATGCTGCTTAGTTACTAAAGCCCTAGAGGAAGGGAGAACAGCTAGTATTATGAAAGCACTTCTAAAGAAAATATTAATTAGTAATTTTAATAATGATATGAAGACAAATTTCTAAGTTTCTTAATAAACACTAAATGCAGAGGTACTGAAATAGGAAAACAGACACTCAGTATACATCTATTGACTTAAAAGTAAGTATTTACTGAATACGAGACAATGAAACCTAACCGTAGACTCCAGGATTATAAAAGAGAAAGATCAGATTTTTGCATAGAAAGTGCCTCATAGTCCTTAACTACAGACAAAAAGGTCCTACCTGTCCAGGAAGAGGACGTGGAAAAGCACAGGATGCTATGGGAGCACATTCAGGTTTTCCATATTTGTTGAACTTTCTCAAACATCCCTTTCTAAAAAGAAATACTTCTAAACAGGAGTATGGGCAAACAAAACTACCCAATGCTAATTAAATAAACTAAGTCCCCCATCCCACCCTTTGGGTTTTTAAAGGAACAAAGAGATTTAAAAGGTGAAAATCAAGTGGCTTTGACCTAGCACAAACACAACACTGGCATTCCTAGGTATTCATTTTTTTGTTGCAGATGGTCACAAACACAACACTGACATTATACTTGTGCTAGAAGTAAGCTAGTTTCGTGTTTATGTGTACATATTACATAACCACAAAAACCTACCTTCTTTGCCAGTTAATTGCAGAGACTTGGATCTGATGAGCGGGAATGAAGTTCTTCTTTTCAAATTCAAATCATCATAGGATGAGAAACACCTAATAGATTAAGAAAAAACAATATTGTATACAACGAGTCCACTACATATAATTTACTCTGTAGCTGAGGTTGAATGGAGGCTATGGAGAACAGTAGGGCTGGGATTTAGCTCAGTAGGTAGAGCGCTGCTCTGCAGTCTCTGAGGTCCTGAGTTCAATTCCCAAGACAGCAAAAATGGGAGAAGGACATGGCAATCCACTCCCAAGGCAATCCCGAAACAATCAGCCATTGAAAACCCTGTAAGGGTCTCGATGAGTCGGACACGACTCAATGGCAAACAACAACAACAACATGGAGAACAGTACATATATGAAATTAAGTCCAAATTAACACACTAATTATGTCTAAGACAAGTACAACAAATATTCTTGTCTAAAAGTACTACATTAAAATACCTATTCTCTTCCTCCTTGAATTCCCTATTTGAGTACCCTTCTCAATGAAAACATTTTAAGGGTCTTATGCACTTACCATTAGTGTTTCTATTATCAACCTAGAGAGCCATCCAGGTGTAGGATTATCTCACCACCCTAATGCTTTCAACGTTATGGATATAAGAAAACCATACAGGAATGGAATTACCTCAGTAACCTTTTATTTGCTCAAAGTTTCTCCAAAAATATAAAACCCACAGTGAAAAAAGAAAACTGTGAAATATAATGCTGAGATTACCTTTTAGGGCTTGGATATTGATTAGTTTTAGGAAGTTTTGAAATATAATCTCCATCAAATTGAGAAGAGTTTCGACAACGCTGCATACAAAGCATCAGTCCCAAGATAACACAGAGAACCAAAGATATGACAAGATAACTTTGTCGATCTGAAACCTGAGATGAGAAGACAGTTAAACAATAACAATTATTAATTATGTTTTTTCTGCCTTCTAATTCTTTCTTTGAAAATTTTCAAACTTATAGAAAGGTTGAAAAACAGTACAATGAAAATATTTATGTCTTTCACCTCTGCTAACCAACTGTTAACATTTTGTCACATTTTGTTTGTCTTTGCATTTGCACTCTCTTCCTCAAAGATTAAAAGAAACGTGCTTTCATGTAGTCTTTCTCATTTTATAAAACTGATCCACTACTCACCCAGTTATTTAAGACAAAAACCTGGAAATTATCCTTAATTCCTCTTCCCCACATAACCAATGTTTCAGCAAGGCTTATTTTTCTACTCTTAAATGTATTCTGAATTCAATAACGTTACACTATTCTTCACTTCCCAAATCCTAATCCAAGGCAATATCACCTCACCCAAGTTACTCTGATGGCCTCCTAATTGGATCCCATCTTGCTGTCCTTCAACAGGCAATTCTCTACAATGCAACAACTGGGGAGTTTCCCAACATCTTAAGTATTAGTCAGATGAGCCACATCACGTCCTTCCCTCCCTGTCTTCCTTCCTTCCTTTTCTCTTCAATACTGTAGGAATGAACCCAGGGCCTTGCACATGCTAGGCAAGTGTTCTACCACTGGGCTGTACTTCTAGTTTTTTATTTTTTATTGAGACAGGGTCTCGCTAAATTGCACAGGGTGCCTCTGGCCTTAAACTCATGATCCTCTTGCCTTATTCTCTAAAGTCACTGGGATTAAAGGCATGAATCACGGTGCCCAGCTCACTTCATCTGTTTACTCAATGCTTTCTAATGTCCTGCAAAGCTCAGAATAAATTTCAATCTCCAAGTTGCCTATACAATCCTCTATGATCAGACAGACCTCTATGAATTTCCAGAACTCATTTCTTAGCCTCAGTGTTCTCTCACCCTGTTCCAGCTACATCAGCTTTCTTTCTGTTCTCAAACATACTACATTGTTTCTAATTTTGGGTTCTTTAGCCTATTCTGATAGTAATAGGTTGGTTCTCTTATCAGGCACTGTGTAGCTGCTAGGTCCTCTTGAGTACTCAGTTTTAATGCTACTTTCTCAGATAAGACTTCCAAGATCACCCCAGACAAAGCAGTATCTTCTACTAATATCACTGCCCTATGCACCTATACTTCATTCTCTTCACAGCACTTATCAAGAGCAGAAGTTATCACCTGTTTATACATTTACTACATGTATTTTATCCCTCCCTCAGAACATAAACTCTGTGAAGCCAGGGACTATTATTCACTGTTGTATGCACTGAATTGAAAATGGATAGCTCATGCCTTATATATACTGGTTGCTGAATATATAGGAATTAAGCCAATGAAATTTTTGCTTTGCTAAGCAATATTATATGCCTTTTTGATTGAGAATGAAGTTTGTGTTGCTACTATAAGTTTTTGCAAAAGGCCTAACAAAATAACATTTATATCTGTATTATAGATAAATCATGAAAGCCATGTTTTACAAAAGATTATATTTCCAAAACTTGAAAAATGTTGGTGTTCTGAAAAGTTTTCTATAAACCACAGGCATGTTTGGCTAAAATTTTAGGTATTGTGTTCATGGTTATAAGTATTTCTTTGTGACAGCCTCCATGGGGACACTGTGTCTTCCAAGAGCAGCAGTAACAATTACCTCCCGTTTTAATTCTGCTACAGTTGTTGATAAGTTTGAAACAAGCTGTGTCATGTTGGTCAGCTGTGCCTGTAGCAACTGGATGGCTTCAGTTTGCCGCTGATCCTATGATAAAATATTAAGTATTATTTTTGTTTCATCTGTACATTAACTACATTATAAATTCAAGTAAAATAAGTAACCTGAAAAAGCCACAAGTTCTTCCAAAAAGCCTATCAATAGGAATATCTTACTGGGTGTTACAAATTTTGACCAGAAAACCATAAAACACTTCCAAGAATCTGGGACTATGCTCAACCCTCCCCTCAAAAACATCTTTGCCACTCATTACTACAATGTAGAATATTGTGTAACAGAAGCTAATAAATTGCCTTTCAGTAAGGGTTCCATATAAATGAACATATATACAGCTACACACAAAAACTGCCACTCTGTTGAATATGTGTTTTTCTTAAAGCAAAGCAGATGGCAGAAAATACATGTTGAAAATTTTCTGAAGAATGCTTTTGGATACACAGTGGACTCAATAGCAAGATTTAAAATTTTCTTTTTCATAGCAAAATACAATGGAACTCAGAATGGCACACAGTCACATACCCAAAAATGGTCATAATAGATGCTAAAATCCTATGAATGAAAAAAAATCATCAAAATTATCTGTTTTACCACTTTGTAGACTGATCTGAATTTAGAAACTTGTATAATCATAAACATATCTACTTAAAATATCATTTTCGTGCAAATTTTAGGGGTTATCACATCTATAGTTATGAACCTATAATGGGTAGACTGTACTGAAAATTTTAACTTATCAATGAATCTGGAGAGGAGGAAAAGAGGACAAGAAGAAATCAAGGAAGTCTAAAAATATAATTTAAGACCTGATATAAAATATCTACATAACTATTTTTTGTTTTAAATGTAAGTGTTTCAAATTTAGATTCAACAAGATTTTAGGACTCAGCTGTATATGTGGGGGAAGAGGCAGTACAAAAATGTAACAAATGGTCTCATATACTTTGCTGTGATCGATCTACTGTGGTAATTTCTATCCTACATTTTATTTTAATGCTAAGGTGATTTAGCAAATTGTTTCTTTTGAATTCTCATTTGACATTGATCAATTTGAGATAAAACATTTAAAGGACAAGCTTAGCAAGCTAGATAACACTTCTAATCAAAATTTCTTTCCAATAATGCCAATAAAATACAAGATCACTGAAAAGTACTAATTTAAGTCTTTAAGACATAAGCCATAGATGTTACACATAAAGCAAAGGAAAAAAAAAGAAATCATTGCATTAGGTTTAATGAAGACCTAAGTAAATACTGTGTTCATGAGGAAGATTTAATATTTATTATAGGTCAATTATCCAAATTGATCTATAAACTCAACAAAATCCAAAAATTCAAGCAGGTTTTTTTTTTTTTTTTCAATAGCTGATTCTACAGTCCATACAGAATGCAAAAACAAACAAACAACACCAACAAAAACCTAGGCTAACCAAAACAATCTTGTAAGGTAACAAAGTTTGAGAACTTAACATTACTTGACTTTAAGAGTTACTATACAGCTACAGCAATCATAACACTATGGTAAAAGCATAAAGACAAAGAGCAGACCAATAGAATATAAACAAAACCCAGAAACAGATCCACAATTGTTTTATCAAAAGTGCAAAGAAAATTCAGTGAAAGGCAGTCTTTTTCAACAAATGATGCTAGAACAAATGGATGTTTAGGTGCCTTCCCCTTCAACCCCCTTTCCTCACAAGAACTTTGATCCATAACTTATAACACATAAAAATTAACTCAAAATGGATCATAAACCCAGTTGAAAACTAAAATGATAAACCTTCTGAAAGAAAACATAGGAAAAAAATGTTCATGACTTTGAAGGCAAAGATTTCACAGAGCAGTGGAAAAACTGATAAATTACACTTCAACAGTGAAAAACTTCTACTCTTTACACTGCAAAAAAAAAAAAAGAGAGAGAGAAAACAAGTAAGGGACTGGTACAAAATACTTGTACAGCTTATCTTGGACAAAGAACTTATAATTGGAATTTTCAAACCTCAATAATGGGAAAACAAACCAGTAAGGGAAGAACCACACATAATGTGCCATGAACAGAGTGTAAGAGGCAATTAATTAAACTCTGCAGTCTAATGCCTCCGATCCCATCGTCCCTTAGTCTCAAATAGCATTTGAGGAAAGTTAAATATAAAATTTTATTGTGATAGTACATGTATACTTAATTGTACAATAATGAAATTGTCCTCTTAAAACTAACAAAACAGGGGCACAGTCACTATCATCCGTCCTATTGTATCACCATATAGTTCTAGCCAAGAGATAAGAAAAATAATAAAAATAAAAAGGTATAAGGATCAAAAGGAAGATACAAAGCTGTTCCTATCTGTAGTCAGTAAGAATCTCTACAAACAAAACCACAAAAGATTTTACAGAATTTAACAAAGTTGCAGAAAAGTTTATTGCACATACAAAATATAATATGCAATGCTCAAGAAAATTTTCTCAGGTGGGCATTATGAATCCTCTCCCCCCAGTGACTTGGGAGGCAGAGGCAGGAGGATCATGAATTCAATACCACAGACAGCCTGCAAAACTTAGGGAGATCCTGTTTAAAAAAACATTATAAAGGGGGCTTAGGGTGCAGCTCACAGGTAGAGCACTTGCCTATTATGTGCAAGCCTTGAGTTCAACCTCCTGGTACTAAAAAGGGGGGAAGAGAGGGAGGGAATATCTCTAGAGATGATATGATGCCAGTTAGCTACACAGATGGTCACATTCAGGCTTAATCATCAGTTATCAGGGGAAAAAGTCAACCAACATTACTAACACTTTCTACCAGTTAGACTATCCTACAAAATTCAATGGAAATTTACATAAAAAGAAAAATTCAAATATGTATACTCATTATGGAAAACTATGGAAATTCCTCAAAAAACTAGAAATAAAACTACCATATGATCCAACTATTCAACTATTGACACAGCCAAAGGAGATGAAATCATTATATTAAAAAGATACTTGTACTCCCATGTTTATTCCAGCACTAGTTTGTTGTTGTTGTTGTTAGGTGCCATCGAGTCGAGTCCAACTCATAGCAACCCTATGTACAGCAGATCGAAACACTTGCCGATTCTGTGCCAGCACTAGTTACAACAGCAAAATTATGCATTCAACCTAGAGGCCCTTCAGTGAAAGAATACACAAAGAAAATGTGGTATATTTACAAAATGCGATACTCTGTGGCCATAAAAAAGAATGAAATCTTGTCATTTGCAGCAACATGGATGGAACTGGAGGCCACTATGTCAAAATAAATGTACTAGACACAGAAAGACGTACACCACATACTCTCACTCATTTGTGGAAACTCCTAAGTCAATCTTGTAGAACAATGGAATAGGATGGTGATTCCTGGAAACAGGGAAGGGCAGCAGGTACAGAGGACAAAAACCAGTTCAGTAAAAGGGTCTAAAACACAGAGTAGAAGAATTACTTCTTGTTCTTTATTAGCACAGTGGGAAACTATTGGTTAAAACAATCTATGATCTATTATGAAATGACTAAAACAGAACAAATTCCCTACATATAAAATGATTAATGGTTGAAGAGATAAAAATGCTTATTACCCTGATTTGATTATTACACATTGTATACATGTACTGAATTTCCATAATGTACTTACCCTGTAAAGATGTATGAATATTATGTCTCAATTTAGAAAAGTAAATAGAGGATGAAGAAGAAACCAACCTGCTCCTCTGCTATTCTTGAAGTATTCTGAAGTTTTATTATTGTTTTATTGAAAGCCTTTTGCATTTCTTCCATTTGTTTTCGGTACCTACAGAGTAAGGATTGGTTTTAAATTAGCTTTACTATTCATTTAGTACTGAGAACATACTTCTGATTTTGCTATGTGAGATAAATCCATTGTTCTTAAAATGGGACTCTGATTTGGCCTGTGCAATACAAGAACATGTATCGACATATAATAAAGAGATCCTTGAGGTAGTAACTATCGAAACATCAAGTGTATGCATCTCATTGCTATATAAAGTTTAATGATATATGTGATTCCCGTAGAGTACAAAACTAGGGTGAGGAAAAGGCAAGAACAGGTATGAACTGGCCAAGCGGGCATGCACACATGCATATAATTTACCAAAAAATCATATGTTTTAACTAGGAAGAAAACCCCTTTAGGATATAATGACTACCTTACTAACATCTCATCATTAGACTTCAATTTACAAGGTGTGAGAAAATGTGGTGTTTCAATAACTCCAAAAATTCAGTGCCTAGGTGATTGCACAATGTTGGGGAAGAAACCCTACAGACAGACATTGGACACTTAAGGAACAAAAAAATAAAAGAGTACATAGGTTTTAAAAATAGAGGACTGTGCCTGGAGTATTCATCACTGTGTAAGGGTCCTGGCACTGATTCTGGCACATGGGAATATGACAGCATAAATTATGACAGTTAGAACTGGGAATCTATAACCTGTATAAAAAGAGCACAAATTCAAAATGGTGCCTAGTCATCCAGGTTTGTCCACTCCTGTCTTTACTTACCTATGCTCTTAAGTGATACCTAGTCAAGTTCCACTACAAGCCTTAAGGCATATATACTTTTTCCCATGCACTTTCTGGGATCAAACAGTAAAAACTGCTACAGTTAAGCAACAGACAAAAGAAGAAAGTGAAGCCAGTCATGGTGGCACAAGTCTATAGTCTCAGTTACTCAGAATGAGGTGGGAAGATCACATAAGCAGAGGAGTTGTTCAAGACCAGTATGGGCACTACAGTATGAAAAACATTATAAGGAAAGGAGAACAAGTACAGATAATTCAAACTTCAGACTTGCTACCAGCCTAATAATAAAGGTTGTTATGTCACTGAGTAGTAGTTCCAAAACTTCCAAAAAGAAAGAAAATCAATTTCTTAAATCACTGACTAGCATCCAAGCAGCTTTCTTTTTCTCTCCAGCTAAAATTGTGCTTACTACATGAGATAACTAAATCCTCTCCTCCTATAATCACAGATCATATTCTGCTACTAAATTTACGGTGAAAAATGGATTTTACTAATTCAAATAAAGCTTACCTTTGGCTAAGCTCCTCCAGATAGCGACCACTGAGAGACATGTTAACTTCTAAGGCTTTAATACGATTATTAAGTCTCATAAATACTGACTCCTTTTGGTTTGATCCATGTACAAGATTTCCATTAGCATATCCCAGATCAGTAGAATTTTGCAATTCAGCATAGAAATCTGTAGCTGTCCTCTGTAACCCTCTCAAAAGGACATCTTCTGGAGACTGTTCTTCCTCTTTTACTTCGGATAATGAAGAAGAATCCATAACAGGAGTCAAAACTTGCTTTGGTGTGTCAGCTATGTTCATTTTGGCTTCCCCGTCTTCACTATCTGGCAAAGTGGCTGTATTTATAGGTGGTATTATTGTTTCAGACAACTTTGTGATAATTAGCATGGAGGTCATGTCTTCTTTTACAATATTATCCTTTACCTCATTAACTTTATTTGTGTCATAGATAACAGATGGCTTCTCTATGGAACTAAAGCTTTTAGATTTTTTTTCTGTTTCATCATCAATTTCAACAGGACTCTCTTGGGGAATCACTTGTGACAGTGTGTGCCCTGTCTCATGTTTAACAGACTCAGATCCTTCTGTTTTCGACAATGAATTGATTTCTGGTGTAATATCTACAAGAAGAGACTGAGAAAGAGTTTGAGGATGGCTTGGCTCAAGTTCAATTGCATCCACAGTGTGATTCATGAAATCACCTTGATGGACACTATTTAAGTCATCCAGGACAATAGATTCAGCTCCCCTTTCCATATTTGTGCTGTCCAATTCTCCACTTGGATGCTGCAATTCTGAAACATCTACTGATTCTGCAGGAAGTAGCAATGGTGGTTGAGCTAACACAAGATAATCATTTTCTGTACTCACAGCAGCTCTGCTGCGCTGCCTATAAAGAGCAATTCTAACTGAACACCATTTAAATATGTACTCTGAAAAACTAGAAATACAACAAATTGTGGTCAGTTCACTGCAAAGTATCTGTGTCTCTGAATCAAACCAGGGTGACAATTCATCCTCCTGTTCGCCACTGCCCAGAAGGGTCACCGTGGAAGGACTTGCCTCCTCTTCCTCCTCTTGAACTAGTTGTACAATGGGACTCTCCTTCGGAGTATCTGGTGTTGATGACTCTATGTCATGTGTATGTACTTCAGTGGTTACATGCCTAAAAATAGATCATAATTAAAAATTACTTAATTAGAAATCTAAAGTATTTTAAGGAAAATACATGCATTCAACCTAACATTAAAAAAAAAAAAAAGACTAGAGTTACAGAAGAAACTCAAATATTATGTTGGATAAATTGTTCCACCATAAATCACTTTCATTATTAACAAAAATATTACTCAGAAACGGTAACACAAAGTCTACTTATCAAGCAATCAGATGACCCAAACTACCATATTTACCACATCAAACTTGCTTTCTTTTAATCTGTTTAAGAACAGTTTGTAAATGAATACTTCTATTCCCTGAATGTATAGCGCACTTTTCTTTCCATAAATGTTCACCAAATCTTTACACGCCTCATCATCATTTACAAATTAGAAATCAAACTACCCAAGAGCTAGCACCAGAATCTAGTATTCTTAATACTTATTTTAGAATAGGAAAATCTGTGTGTGAAGGTAATTCCTTTTGGTATTCTTACTAGTGTACTTTGTACTAGAATATCCTATCTTCAAAAGGCAGCTACTTCCCAAAGATAATGTTCTTATAGATTACATGAGGAACTCCAATAAACACAAAAGATTTTCTGTTTCAGAAGAAATAAATGTATCTTCCTCTCCAAAATAATCTAAATATCATCTGGTCTATTTTTCTTAATTAAGAGTCAAATACTTGATCCACTTTAATAAAAATACTGGCTTATCATAAACTAATGGTGCCAGTAAGTCTATCCCATCATTGGCACTGGGATGTTTTTGGGGTGGGAGTAAAGTCAGTGGGCACAGGATTATGAGTTATAATGCTTGTGGCTCCTTCCAAAATAAAGGTAACTAATTTCCAGGTACATACTTATAAAATGAATGGTTCAATCTGAAAAACTAAGGTAATAAGAATACCAAAAAGGAATTACCTTCACATACCGATTTTCCTATTCTAAAAAATTACTCCCAGGAAATGTTTACAATTAAAACTAATTTCACAATGGCAAGGAATACAATAGACAGTACCTAAAAGATGAATTTTCATTTTGTTTTCAGCAAAATAGTAAATGTATCAAAGTAAAATACAGTTAGACTATGCTTCTCAAAATAGATTGTTTAATACATTATCCCCCACATATCTGTCAGTTTGTCATGCTGTGGGGGCTCGCATGTTACTGTGATAGCACAAAGCCATGCCACCAGTATTTCAGATACGAGCAAGGCCACCCATGGTGGACAGTTTTCAGCTGAGCTTCCAAACTAAGACAGACTAGGAAAAGGGCTCAGCAGCCCACTCCCAAAACAATTAGCCATTGAAAACCCTATGAATAGCAGAGAAGCACTGTCAAATATAGTGCTGGAAAATGAGTACCCCAGGCTGGATGGCATTCAAGAAATGACAGGGGAAGAGCTGCTTCCTCAAGTAGAGTCAAACCTTAATGACAGGAATGAAATAAAGCCCCTGGGACCTCCTTTTGCTGATGTGGCATGGCTCAAAATGAAAAGAAACATGGTGGCTGCAACATTGGGCTCAAACACAAAAAGACTGTATGCATGGAACACTGTTGGGTAGTGTTTCATTCTGTTGTACTTAAGAGTCACAATGAGTCAGATTTGACACAATGGCACCTAACAGCAGCAATGTATGTGTATGTGTGTGCATGATATGTGTGTGTGTGTGTGTGTGTGTGTGTGTGTGTGTGTGTGTGTGTGCACGCACGCGCGCGCACATTTGTGTGTATATGTATGTATGTTGTTAGGTGCTGTGCAGTCGGGTCCAACTCGTAGCAAACCTATGTATAGCAGAATGAAACACTGCCTGACTGTGCCATACCTGGCACTGTCAGTACTTCTCTGCTATTCATAGAGTTTTCAATGGCTGATGATTTGGGGATTACTTTGGGAATAGACTGTTATGTCATCTGCCTCCCCATATATATATATATATACACACACACATACATATATATGTATGTATGTATGTATGTATGTATATGTATATGTACATATAGTGCTATATATAGAATCCCTAATGACATTTCTTACATATTCAAGCGGTATATTGCCTATCATCTACAAAATAAATTGTGACAGTAAAAGGGAGTAATGTAAGGAGAAAACTAAACTAAACGTGATATGTTAAGTTAGATACCACTGTGTACACTTCAATCAGAGCTACACTCAAGGAAAAAAAAAAACCCTACTTAAACCTAGGAAAAGGAGCTTTTCACAATAACTTTGATAATAACATTCTATCATGGATTCTTTCATTTTTTTAAAATTTTCATCAAATGGCTGCTACATAATCATTAAAATAACTTTAAAATAAATATGAAAAAGTATTAAGTAAAAAATATTTTTAAGAATAGCTATTAAAAACTAACAGAAGTGAAAACTGCTACATTCACCTAATATGATTATCTTTCAACAAATATTTATATCTATGTGTGAGTGTATATGCAAAATAAAATTAGTCTTACTTAGTTTTGAAAAATACAATGTACTGAGTTGTTAACTCAAGAAGCCTAGTTCCAAAATCAAGAATAGCAATCAGAACTCCACATAATTCCAAACACTAAGAATACCTCTATCCCCAATAAATTTTTAGGTCCTTCCAAGAATCAATAACACATATGCTATATTTTATCTCTAATCAGCCAATAACCATCTCCATCACAGGACTAACACAGAAGAATGTAAATTTCTCACTGTGCTCTTCAAAGCACAAAAATCTCATTTTTGAATTAGTATACTAGTTCAGAGTTATTGTTCAAAGCATACCTAGTTACAGTTATCATCACTTACTACCTTGAACTATTTCAAGTTCAAAATCTTATCTTTGAAGGTAGAGTTCCTCAGAAGATAAAAAGCCTTTAAGGTTTTATAGGGAGTATATCTAAAGTAATAAAATTAAATGTACAGTACCCATACCCAATTATCTAAATCATTATGAGTTTATTAATTACTACAAATAAAAAGTTGGGCACCATGGTGCACACTTGTAATCCCAACCACTTAGGAGAAAAAGGCAACAGAATTGTGAGTTCAAGGCCAGAGGGAGGCTGCACAACTTAGAGAGACCCTGTCTTAAAATAAAATAAAAAATAAAAAGGTGGGGGTGGGGGTGGGGGTGGGGATGGGGGTGGGGTGGTTCAGCAGTAGAGAACTTGCCTAGCATGTACAAGGCCATGGGCTCAATTTCCTGGCACTTAATAATAAAAACCAAAACAAAACAAAACAAAAAACCTAGAGGTACCAAAAACATGATGATCTTTGGTAGAAAAGACCAAAAAATGAGGATATTTTTCTGTTATATTACCTATATATACATTCCTGCCCAAAGAGCACTACAAAAGACACTTATAAATCAATTCAAGAAAGAATACCTTAAGAATTTGCCATGTGACAAACACACAATTCAAGAAGTACTGCTCTAGGCATTTCAGGTGTCCCTGGTGGGTTTCTAGGGATATCAGATACATGTAATCGATGTTTTTAAACTTGAACTTAATAAAAAACAGGCCTTTAAATTTTGTCTTCAAGCCTATACTGAGACAATTATTTCCATTAAGAAAATATTTTCAGTAAGGAAAAGTTTTGACTCAGCATTATGAATAATGAAAGTAATACCTAACACCAAAATGACATGTTTGGTCTGGAATGAGATGTATTTCTAATACACATATACACTAATAATGACCAGAAGCAACTCAAAGGTGTTCTACTGGCTGGAGAGAGTCTGTCCTATGATTCAGAGCTCTCTACAGATAATCATTCCACACATAAGTCACAAGTTCCTTTTTTTGTACTAGTATAGTCAGCTGTCCATTTTAACAGAACTCTACTTAATATCATGGTGTAACTTACGCAGGTGATGGAACAGGAGTTGAAACAGGAGTTGATTCAGGCATTTTAGGTGAAGCTGTGGCAGTGGCATTCTCAGATATACTTTTATTTCCTATTTTAAGAAAGATGCCCATGTTGAGTTCAGTTTTTGAAAGCGTACTGTACCATTAAAATATTTTACTATAACAAATAAATAATTTTAGTTTCTTGGGGGAGAAGAAAAAAGCAAATACTTTTGCTACTGCAGACTTTTTTTAAAACTTAAGTCAAAGTTCTTTTAGAAAGAAGTGATCATAAAAGATCACAACTATAGTGGCTCAGGAGGCGGAGGCAGGAGGATCGCAAGCTCGAGACCAGAGGGAGTCTGCATAACTTAGCGAGACCCTGTCTCAAAAAGTAAAAAATGGGCTGGGGGTGCAGCTCAGTGGTCCAGCACTTGCAGAGCATGCCAGCGCGAGGCCCTGGGGCCAACCCTCAGTACCACACACACAAAAAAAGATCACAACTGTAAGTAATGCATGTTGTTGTTGTTAGGTGCCATCGAGTCACTATCCGACTCATAGCGACCCTCTGTACAACAGGGGAAACACTATTGTCAGTGCTTCTTTGCTGTTCATAGGGTTTTCAGTGGCAGATTGATTTTTGGGAGGGGGTTGCCAGGTCCTTCTCCCAAGCCTACAGCTTCTGGTGTTCCCGGGTGGTCTCCCATCCAGGTACTAACCAGGCCCGACCCTGCTTAGCTTCCGAGATCTGATGGGAACAGATGCCACAGGGCTACAGCTGCAGGCGAAAGTAATGCATAGTATTTCTTAATTTCTGATAATTAAAATGAGATGACTATGTATTTTGTGTAATCTTACATGATTAATATGCTTTCTGTACCTGAAAAAGTTATTAATGAAAAAAAATAAAATGGGTCATTTTTAAGCTTGCACTTAGAACTAAGTGGTTTATAACACCAAAATAATAAAAAGGCATGATTGTTTCTCCTTGCTAGTAATATTCTTATCTGCCATTCTGTAAAGCAAAAATGACTTTCTATATTGCATAATTATTTGATACATGAAAGGAAAGCCAAACTGAAGCACTATTAGGGCATCAAAATCTCAGTAAAGAGAAAAGAGGGTAAAATCATTATTATTATAGCTGGGAAGAATTTTTTAAAAGGTCAATTCATGAATTTTATGTGAACTAGATTACCTTATAAAAAAAGAAACCGAAGTCCTAATAAATAATGACTAATACAAGACTGTTAAGTTCCTTTTGATCACTTCTCTATTTCTTATTGAAAACTCAAATTTTCTTGGCTTATTACTTATTTTCCTAACTAGAAGGACCCATGGAGTACCAACTATTTAAAAGACCCATAAAAATGATTAGATACCTTCTGTCAAGTCTTCAGTTTTTGCTCCCAGAATATTAGCAGCAATATTCACCATATTTAGAATGGCATCTAAAACAAAATTCAATCAGAAAAAAATACCAATACAACTAAATATTCTTACATAAATTAATATGAGATAGTCAAAAAAACATTTTTAGTGGTCTTTTTGCCTTTTTTTTTTTTTGACTAATTACCTTTTTATTTATCTTACTATTGAAGTCCAATATAGGACATGAATAAATTTTAGCCAAAGTGTAAAGCATAAATTTGATTCTTCATATTCAGAATGAATTTTAAATTTAAATATATACGTTTGTAAAGCTTCCCCAAACCTTTCACCACTTTCTTTAGCACATTACAAAATTCAAGTATAATTGAACATATATCCTGTTCAGTGTCATGGAGGAAATGTGATGATAAAAATTCATGTTTCAAACTTTGTTTTTCTTTGAAAAGGTTTTATAGTTCAAAACAAAAATAAAAAGCTTAAAGAAACAAAACCAATTTCTAAATGGATGATTATCACAGATACAAATGAAATGAGGATATTGTTATGCAAAGAAAAACAAAAATTTTATTATTTTCAACTATTAGCATATAGTATCTACTGGTAACACAGTTAAATTCCAAATTGATGTTGTATAGAATTAAATTTCTGTAATGACTTTAAAAAATTCATTGGACAAAATAATAATGCTTTGTGGATTATAAAGCACATAAATTCTTTTGTGATTTCGGTGGGGATGGGAATGGGGTAGATTAAAAGTCAAAATGAGTCAAACTGAGTGTTGTAGGTAGGTAGAGCTATTTGCATACTTGGTATTCTCTCCCCACTCTCCAGGGAGGATGTTTGGATGAATAAAAGTGGTAAAAACCTCTTTATCTATATAAGCATATATATTTACACATGAGAATTACAAAATGGCAGAACTCCATATAAAGCTGGTGATATGAACAGAGCCTTCCAGTAATGTGATACAATTTCAGGATAAAGTAACTTTTATTCCAATCTAATCTTCAAAATTCCACTAGAAGGTAATTCTTCAGTATCACGTACTCCTATTAAAGTACTCATCCAGCATGGGCTATGTAGTAAGTCTCAAAACCTACTTCTGTCTTAGTATCCTTTCTTAAAAGAGATTCATACAGTTTTTTATCATACTTTCAATGAAAACCAGAAATGCAAAAAGTAGGAAAGGCTATAAGGCAAAAAAACGTAGCACATCAAAAAGGCTGGGAGCAAGCTAAGCACTGTCACATAGACCTGATTCTGAAAATGCTTTCAAGGTGATAGCTGTATAGAGTTATAATTTTGATCTTCAAATAATTATGATTCTATATTGTGAAATACAACAAAGTAGTGGTACTTTGTAATTAATGTTGTTGTTGTTATTGTTAGGTGCCACTGAGTTGACTCCAACTCATAGCGACTCTCATACAGTTTTCAATGGCTGATTGTTCAGAGCAACACAAAAGCTTGATATTTTCCATTTTTAAATGTCTTGCCCTTAGACCTGGAAACTGGTAAGCAGACTAGTAGCACTACTTCTTTGTTAGGTTAATGAGATGTTTCAGTATGTAATAACAGGAATGGAAATTCCTTATCTCCTCACAAACAAAGATAAACTCAGGATGGAAAATGCTACCTCTTTATAAATCTACTTTTAATGCCAACCAATATTGCCCTATGTGATAGAATCCTCTACTTACACTGCCACCTAAAGTTCAGTCAAAGCTAACTGCTTTACAAATATTAAATTTTGGAATCCATAATCTAAACTCTTGTACTTCAAAGACCTTATCTCAGATTTCAAATTTGAGGGTATTTATTATTTAAAAATTCAATAAAAGAACAGGTGCTCATCTGTGTAAAGAACTTAGCTTTGGAGTATTAATTTTAAACTTAAATCTTAACACTAACCCTACAATAAGGAAGATTTGCACTACCCACCCTTTAAAAATGTTATTTGTTATAACAAATAAAATAACAATGTTATTGTTATTTTATTGTTATTGTTATTGTTATAACAAATAACAAATGTTATTTGTTATTTCCATTTCAGGCGACCACTTGGTATTATAAGCAAAATTGGGCAAATTTTTACTTTGTTAGTTCATCTAACCTAAAGAAATAATTTCACAGAACACTGTCTTAACATGTTTTTTCTTTATATTGTTTGAGACAAACAAGCATTGTGAATATGCTTTTCTGACCATTCTCAACTTATAGCCAAATACATGACAGTTTGTCACCATGATAATTTGGCCACTAAAAAACCCTTTAGAATTAGGCTAAACATAATCCTAAACTGGATTAACCACCCCTAATCTCTCTTGGACCAGTCAACTTCTCTGAGTTGGGCATTTCTGTTATCCCACCTCATTCCTTTAGGAATGAAATACTCCTAGGGACCAAACAGTTCCAATTACCAAGTCTCTAGCATACCTATGGCTCTATTCAATACAGAAAAGAAATTCTTATCCAGGATGCTAAGGCTAAGGGGTTTATACTTATGCCACAACATAACAAGATAAACCAACCACAACACTATTTCCTCCTATGTGTACTCTCTCTCTGAAGGATGGTCATTTCATTCTCCCTTTTATGACCATAGATAGATAAATGGATAGATAGATGGTTGTAAATATATATACACACACATATATATTCACAAAAATAACTTAGAAGAAAACTAAGGTTTGTCTTAAATATATATATACATATATATATACACATTATACATATGGCAATCCCCTCCCAAAAATCAATCTGCCATTGAAAACCCTATGAACAGCAGAGAAGCACTGACAATAGTGTTTCCCTTGTTGTACAGAGGGTCGCTATGAGTCGGATACCAACTCGACGGCACCTAACAACAACAACAACAAATATATATATATATACACACATACACACACACACACACACCTATTGACCTTTAGGAGATATAGAGAATAACAAAATGCAGATCATGTATCTATGGGTATATGCAGATTTGTGAGCATCAAAGTAAATAATCACCTGGCAAACCCGTAAGACAAAACATAAGGGAAACAGAGTATTATGGAGAATTCCTACTGATGTAAAAGATTTAAATGTTTTAGTTCAAGAATGAAAGCCAAAGAATCTGGTGGAGGAGTTGCCAGGACTGACATATATACAATCTAAGAATGCTGCTCTAAGAAAGTAATTTCTCTCTTTTAGCAGTTAAATTGCAAAATGTTAAGAATATCTAAATATATGGTATGAATGCTCTTTGACAACTAAGTCTCATCAAATGCAATGTACTCTGGGAAGGCAGTTCCTACAAGTACTAACTACAGGTAGAGCGCCCCTAATCCAAAAATCAAAACTGCAAATTGCTCCAAAATCTAAAACTTTTTGAGCAATGACATGATGCCACAGTGGAAAATCCCACATGACTTCATGTGATGGGTCACAGTCAAATCACACTATGCACATTAAAAATACTATATGAGAATAACTTCAGGCTATGTGTATAAGAAATGAAATAAGTGAACTTTGTGTTTAGACTTGGGTCCCATCCACAAGATATCTCACCATATATATGCACATAATTCAAAATCCAAATTGTACTCAGTAGTAAAAAGAAAAAGGAGTTTCTAGTAGGAGTAAAGTCACAGAATTTACACAATAAAAACAAAGAAAAACCCAGGTGTGTTGGTGCACACTTGTAATTATAACACTAGAGAGGTGGAAGCAGGAGGACCCATAAGCGAGCCTGGGTTACACAGAGAGGCCAAGGCTACCCCAAGCTACACAGTAAGAACCTGTCTCAAAAAACCAAGGGCAAGGGATGTAGTTCAGTGTAAAATATGCTTAGCATGCCTGGAATGGACAAGGCTCTGGGTTTGATCCCTAGCATTGTAGGGGGTGGAGGGAGGAGAGAAAATATCACAAGGAAAAATAAGGTGCAAAATAAGCCAATTTCAAACAGATTCAGAAATGTCAAACTTGTATATTCCAGTGCCAAAGCGCAACTCTTTGGCCTAAACGTCCACTCTCTTACTCCTTAAAGTTATACTACCTAAGAGACTGTCACTAAGTCAGGCTCAAAAGCAATCCCAAATTCTTCAGAAGAGACTACAAGGACCTAGGTATAGAATGCAGCAGTGTTAAGCCAGATGTGTAAGTGTCATGACAGCAAAAATCTTAAAGGTCAGCTCCCACTGCCTGTCTTGTTTGGAAACTTCAAGAGAAGCAGAGATCATTTTAAACCACATTTCAAAAGCCAGGCACAAACATGGTGGAACACACCTGTAATCCATGCTACTCAGAAGGCTAACGCAGGAAGATCACAAGTTTGAGGCCAGGTGCAGCCTATGCAACTTAGCAAGATCCTGTCTCCAAGTAAAAAATAAAAAAGGGGGTGCAACTTGGTGGGATGCTTGCCTAGCATATGCAAAGCCCTGGATTCAACCCCTTACTACTACAAAATACTAAAAAAACAAACTCCATTTCTATACTTTGGCTCAACTAACATCTCTCAACCCACACTGTCTGACTATACAAATTCTTTTGATACCCAGAACAGTGGAGAGTAAATGGACTGCCCTTGCAGAGATCTGTTTTAAAAAAAAAAAAAGTTACCAACAGAGCATCAGGGAGAAAGATGCAGAAAGTACGACCAAATTAAGATTCTATGTCTAAATAAAATAATATGTTGGACAAAGAAGAGGTTGCAAACAGGAAAAGGTCCTCCTCAGACATATGTTGTTGTTAGGTGCTACTAAGTCAGGTCCAATGCATAGCAACTCTCATGGTTTTCGCTGGCTGACTGTTTCAGGATTGCTTTGGGAGTGGACTGCCACATCCTTCTGCTTTTGCAGTGCTGGGGATTGAACCTGGGCCCTCAGGAAGTACAGAGCAGGCACTCTACCAACTGAGCTAAACTCCAGCCCACACTGACATATAGCTAGGTTTTAACAGCATCTAATAGCTAATCCCATAGACAGAAAGAAAAATAAAACTCAAGACTGGGTGCAGTAGTTCATGCCTGTAATCCTAGTGACATGGGAGGTGGAGGCAGGAGGATCACAGAGGCCAGAGGCAGCCAGTTTAACTTAGTGAGACCCCGTCTCAAGATAAAAAATAAAAAATGGGCAGAGGATGCAGCCCAGTGGTAGAGCACTTGCAAGGTATTTGAGAGGCCTTGGATTCAACCCTCAAGTACTACAAACAAACAACAACAAAAAAAAAAAAAAACAAAGAAAGAAAAAAAGACAGACCAACCTAGAAAATCAACAAAGTTTTCCCTTATTTAATACTATGGTAAGGCTAAGGTGTCTTCTCTGGTAACCACCAAAAGTTAGAGATCTTTTAGTCTGGAGCTATTTTCTTGTTGTTGTTGTTGTTAGGTGCCATCGAGTCGTGTCTGACTCATAGCGACCCTCATAGGGTTTTCAATGGCAGACTGTTTTGGGATTGCCTTGGGAGTGGATTGCCAGATCCTTCTCCCATTTTTGTGGTGCTGGGAATTGAACTCGGGACGTCAGAGACTGCAGTGCAGCGCTCTACCAACTGAGCTAAATCCCAGCGGAGCTATTTTCTAACCCACATAAAATATGATAATTCCTTAGAGCTAGTTCAGCATCATTTAGCTTCATAAATAGCAAAATAATAGCTATAATATAGCATACAGAATACAAACTCAATAAGAAATTAATATTCAGACATATAATACAGCATCATGTTCTTTACTCCTAAAAATCCTACATCACATACCAGTGACTGCACCTATTTTCATGTCAACTAGATAAGCAAGTGATCCTATTTAAAAGTAGTTGCTAAGAGCTAGACCAGGTTAAATAACATATATTGAACTGATACGAAACAAAGTTAAATATTACCTAAAAGACTCTCATGAGTATTTTTAACACTTTTCTTCCCATCCCTAGAAAACTCTGCTTCAGTCCACAGTCCTCCATGAAGAGGAAAAGGTATAGATGGGAAGAAAAAAATGCAGGAAAGATGAAAAGAACAGTCACTCTTAACTCCATATACATGGCTATCCAAGTATATGCACTACTTGTTGAATATCTAAAAAGGCTATAAGGTCAGTGTTTACACTAAGGTTGGTTTCAAGCCATTCAGTTAACTTCTTAGTGAAAAGTATAAACAGCTAGTCTTCTATTTTACTCATATTTAGCTTTATTCAATTCAACCATTAATTCCTCCCAAAATAGAAAATTCCATCCTGTTAGCTTTATATTCTTCAAGAATAACCAAAAATAGCCATGCATGACACCTGTAATCCCAGTGGCTTGGGAGGCAGAGGCAGGAGGATTGCAAGTTTGACACCAGGGGCAGTTTGAGTAAGTTAGTGAGACCATGTCTCAAAAAAAAAAAAGAAGGGCTGGTGGTACAGCTGAATGGTACAGCACTTGCAAAGCATGCAAGTGCAAGGTCCTGGGTTCAACCCCCAGTACCACCAAAAAAAAAAAAATAAGGCACAACCAAAAAAAAAAAACCATTAAAATATACCTACTCACACTTTAACAGTAAAATAATGTGCCAATGTGCCAATTGGGTAACAATCTTTCCAGTAGTCTCTTTTGCTAGCTAACCATTAGATTTATATACTACTCTGGAAGGACAACAAACTCAATCACTAAGTATCTTACTCATTTCTTTAGTTTACAAAGAGTATATTATTATAATAATTATTATTATTACTACTACTACTACTACTACTACTACTATTACTGTTATTGGCACTCAGTATAGACAAAAATAGCTTTTATATCTTGTAATTAAAAAGGAAACAAACTATATCTATAGAAGAAATCTTTATTCACTGATTTCACTGATATACTACCTCTTTAATAATTCTTTCCCCAAATAAATCCTTTCTTCACTATTAGAAATTTGCTCCGAAATATGTATGTTTAAAACACCTTTATTACACTTACATTTTTCTCCTTTCTTTTCATTTCCTCTTCTTATTTCATTTCCATAGAAATACCTTTCAAAAGCTAGTATCTTTGATTTCAACCTAAAGTTCAACACTGGAAGTAGAAGCATCTTAAACTATACTACAACAAAATGACTTATTCAGAATGAAGAAACTGAGAAACACTACACTTGTCTGAATAGAAAATCCAAAAATACCCACTTGTAGCAGAACCAAGAAGATTTTTTGAAGATTTATCTTCCACGGTATTATAATCCAGTGGATAATCTGTTTAAAGAGAAAATGAACATATGCTGAGAAATAGTTCCAGTAACAACATATTTAAAAATTCATATTATGTTCTGTCAGAGTTAACTGGAATGTAAAACATTTTATAGTATTAACTACACAACTAAAATGTGTTCACAAGAAGAAAATGAGATTCAGAAGTCATTTAACATATATAAACCAAAGAAAATAATTGTAACGCTTACCAAAATTTTTATCATATTTATAAGACTTTTACTTAAGCTTTGAATATATTTTACCAACTCTTAGTCAATATCTTCATTTCTTTTATATGAAAACAACAAAAGAAAATTTAGATTATTCAAACTATGGTTTAAAGCATCTTAAAGTAAGGATCTAATGAAACAAAAATGGTGGGAGTCATAAAAGTTACCTCCACCCTCTCAGACCTTAATGTGCTTGCTCTTAGGCTCAGGGCAAATGAAAGTAATTACTGCTCATTTCTACTGCTCTGTTACCTTATGAGTTTTAACAAGTTCTTGGGCCTAGCATGAGAATACAATCAAAATATATACCATTGGTGTTATAGAAAGGAGTTCCAATCACAAGTAATTGATAAACTTGGGACACAATACAATTTACTAGGTATTCATATTGAAGATACAATAAAACAAACTAAAGTGGCAATACTCATTGATTTAAGTAACCTATAACTTGCCCATTACTATTAAATCATAAAAAGTAAAAAACACTCCTACTAGCCATCTTTTTAAAATCACTTACCATAGTCCTCATCAAATAATTCTTGACGTTCTGACTGATATTGGGAATCAGCAATTTCTTCATATTCCTCCACCATGCTGGTGCCAAATATCCTAATAATTTTATTAAAGGCTTTCATTAAAACAAAATAGTTAAGACTCATCTTTTTACAACACATGATAAACACTAATTCTGGTAATACTGTAAGGGCTACAACCTTTTAGACTCCAAAATAATAGCTGTTTCTCACACTTTAGTCATCAGCAGCTTCCATTAAGATGCAAAACTAACTTATTAAGGCACAGAGAAATACAATGAACCAATTTTTCTATCAATTCAAAGTATTTCCATACATTACAAACACAGAAAAATAGCAAGTAAGCTAAATCAAACACATAAAGCTTATTTTTTAATATAAGCCATCTTGACATTTTTCCAAAATTCATTCACTTCAAAGAAAGGTTTAACAGCTTATAGCTCTACAATATCAACCTAAAAGAAAATTATTTCTTCATTTTAAACATATTGAGATTTTTGTATATTACTTTAAAAAGAACAGTAAATGTATTTGGTTTTTATAGTACCTGATAAGGCTTAATGGACAAAAGTGCTCTGATCCAAAATGTGATAATAACTCCACCTAAAAAATAAAAGCACATGAAATGAGAAGCCAGTTGAGCACATGTAAGATTAATGACACATTTTTTTCATTATAACTTTTTAAAAATAAAGTCCTCATCTCCCCAAAAATCAACATTTGCAAAGTTTAGCTTTTCTGTAATGCATTAATATGCTATGCTCTGTCATTTAATATTGCAAAAGAGAAGGTTGCTAACCTTTATGTACTTGATGAACATCTGAAGCAAGAGAAAGGAAAAGAAAAATCAGTTTCAAAGTCTGGATAACATGCCACAAGCAACTTTAAGTATTTGTAAATCATACTGGTATAATTAAATTATAGAGAGCAATGTACTGTGATGGATAACATTGTAGTATTCTTAATTCATTACAGAAATCAAAGCAACGATTTAAAAAATTTTACCATCACAACTAGAAAATAACATCTAAATACCTATAATAAAATAAACCTTAAGCTTTTATAAAGTTAAATAATAGATTGCTATTGTTTTATATCTGTTAGATATAAACCAATTAATAGTTTCTAGAAACAACTTGTCTTTTATTATTTTAAATATTATAGCTATGCATCATGTATGTATCTAGAAATGAACTCATATACTTATACATGTCAATGTAAATATGCACAGATCATACATATATTGATAAAATATTAATTAGTATATTGTGAAATGTTACCTATAGTTCTACAATATTGTATACAATTTGTTTCAGGGAAAGCAAGAGTTTTGGGTATTCTATGTTATTTCAAAGTTAACTTAAGAAGTGAAAGATATACATCAATTCACTTTTAAAATGCAACTATTCAAAAGTCATTTGCAGATTCGGGTTTAGTTCCTTTAGGACAAAAAAACCCAGGCAAACATAAATGTAACATTTATCACTATTATAGAGAATCAAAGAAAAATGGTTGATTGCCTTAACTTCATTTCTATCAAAGAGAGATTATAAAACTAGTCAAAATGTTCTATAATTTCCCACCCTAAAAGTGACAAGAAAGGGAGTTTTACATGACTTTTTTATGCCACCAATATTCTTCCATTATTAAGAGACTGGATGGTATAAAGAATGAGCCTCAGAACTACTTGTTAACATTTTACCATTTATTCCTCCTCAAAGTGTACAAAGTATGTTATGATGTCATTAAATAATTGTCACAGCACTTATTTAAAAGAAACTGCAGGTGTTCATTCATTTTTCTGGACTCTTGAATCACTAACTGTATTTTCAAAATCAAACTTAGCTCTTTTATACTGAAACTAGGAATACTACAAGTTTACCCATTTACAGAAGTCAATTTAATACATGTGTTAAAGAGAAGACAGTGACATCCCAGAAGACAAAATTAAGTCATCATAAATTCTTACATTTAAAAAAAGGACAGAAATTAGAACTGTAGCCATTCCAAAGGGTCGTATTATTAAATGGTACTTTAAGGGGTTGCTATTATTTCAAAGAAAAAAGGTATAGAAAGGAAAGGAGTAGAAACGTCCCTATTTTGTTTAAATCCAACTCAAGAGTGACAATTCTATTTGATTAGTTGGTAGAGGAAGCAATAGGAATTCTGCATGTAAGTGTTTAAAAGGTTTTTTAAAAATCTAAAACTGGTAATAAGGCATAGGACGTTTCACTTGAATATAAAAGACAAAAGGCACAAGCCATAATAATGACAAACTGGACACTGAAATTGAAAAAATCTAAGAATCAGATTCTACTAAGAGACTTACTTAAAAGACTTCAATGACAGCAATGATTTGAATTTCAAAATAAAGACAAATATAATACTATGAAGATGATATTTTAGATAAAGACTCAAAAGTAAGAGTTATAATTCTGAATTTTATCAGAGCCACAAATAAAAATCTAGTGTAGGTTACCAGCAACACGAAAGGAATATAATAAAATTTATCTTATAAAGTAATGTATCCAAGTAAGAATTATTTTATTTAATGGGATATTCTAGTAAATTTCCTCTTAATTTTTTTGATTTCTAACAGTGGGGCAAATAACAGGAATACTTTCATTACACAACCCAGGCCTCTACGTGTAAACATTACCTTCACATATTTTGCATACATCTGTTCATCTAAAGGGAAACTCTGGACATTCCGCTCATCTCTACCATGGAAGGTACCCAGTTTAATCCATTTATTTGTTGGATATCTAGAAAATATAAAAATAAATGTATCCTATATAGTTTTTCCTCTCAATGTGAACATACTGACTTAACATAATTTAAATATAATGGGCCCTTGAGTTAAATACATCTTATTCCCAATTAAACTGACTGGTTCCACTTTCCTGAGAAATAATAACTTGAAAAATCACCCTATTAACAAATAGAAGGAAGATAAGAAAAAGACGAAAGTAGGACCAGCGCAGCTTCTAGGAGTTAGGGAGTGCTCCCTGGGAGTTTTAAAACACAAAGCAACCAAGAGATTGTCTTGCAAGGAAGAGGTACACTCTTCACATACTCACAAGTATGTGAGTATGTGAAGTATGAACACAAGTACTGGTAAAAAGTGAGTTAGGGGGAAAAAAATTTACCATATTTGAATTTGACATTTTACACAGCTAACTCTTTAAAAGGAAAGCTAATATTAAAAAGTCTAAAACTATTATTTTTATTTACAGTATTTAAAGAACTCAACGAGCTCTAGCTGGGCGTGGTGGTGCATGCCTGTAATCCCAGCAGCTCGGGAGGCGGAGGCAGGAGGATTGCAAGTTCGAGACCAGAGTCAGTCTGCATAACTTAGCGAAACCCTGTCTCAAAAACTGAAAAAATGGGCTGGGGCTGCTGCTCAGTGGTCCAGCACTTGCAAAGCATGTAAGCGCGAGGCCCTGGGTTCAACCTCCAGTACCACAAAAAAAAAAAAAAAAAAAAAAAAAAAAGCTCTTTTCTCATATTTAGAAAAATATATACTTTGTCAGAGCTTGGTAGAATCATCTGACACATAAAATTCTACCTTAAAGTGAAAGGAGTGATCTAACCAAAATAGTTGATACAATAGTTGATAGAATTTTCAAAAAGTTTTGAGAACTGATTTCAAAAACTATATATGTAATGGTCAGTGTGAGGTGGAGGAAGAAACACCATGGGAAATATTTAATGATTAATGACAAAAGCACAATGAAATAAACAATAGCATCCTACAGGGCATATCACTGGCACTCAAATGCACTTTGTTGTTGTTGTTAGGTGCCATCGAGTTGTTATCCGACTCGTAGTGACCCTCATAGGGTTTTCAATGGCTGTTTTTTGGGATTGCCTTGGGAGTGGATTGCCAGGCCCTTCTCCAAATGCACTTATGAAATCAATAAACACCTACACTGGAGAGGAAATACTGACTACTCATTAAAAATGGTAAATTTAAAAGATATTTTTCAGGATGTAAAGAGGAAAAAGCAAATAAATAAATGTGTAGAAAAGACTGACAGGATATGTTAAAATGGTAAGAATGGTTATCTTTGGCTGACAGGAATATGGTTGTTTTCCAAATTTCCTACAATATGTTTGATTCTTTTATAATCACACAAATACAAAGAAAGGCATTTAATATGCTAACAAACATATACTTCATGATAGAAAATGAAGCACTTGTACAAGTATGTTTTTAATAAGTTTTAAAGAAATATTTGGAAGCAATGGAGTATAATGATTAGAAGGACTTTGAAGTCATATAGCTCTAGGTTTGAATCTTGGTTCTCCAACTAACACACCATGTGACCTGAGGAAGCTACTTAACTATCCCTTATTTGTTTCCTCATCTTATGAGAGAGTATCCCATGGTTGGGATGTTTTAGGCTCTATATGAGCTAAAGAAAGACAAGTGATTAACAATTAGTACAATTGTAACTAGAAACTGATATTAACATTTAAAAAATGATGTAAGTTCAAAGAGTGACCCATTATTTAATTTTTATTAAATTTTCTTCTAAAGTTCCCATGTGGACCTTATAGAAGCCAGCTTTAAAATTTACCTGTCACTGATAGAAACCAGAAAGTCTTTAGGAGTAGAAGAAAATAATTCGTAATTTGCAATATCAAGCTGTTTTACTTGAATTGGTTCACAAAGTTCAATAACAAACCTTCAAAAAGAACACAAAGGAATTATTTACATAAGCCAATCCAAATAACCATTCACACTAAACATAACAGTTTACGATAAACTAGACATCCATTAAAAGTTACTAAAATGTAATAATGGAGGATTTATAACCCACATTATCCATAAGAGAATGCCTTGAAGAATTTAGCAAGCATATCACCAGAGGCAAGTATAACTGTAATAGTGATTTTGCCCCATACAATTTTAAAACAGAAAAAAAATTGTGGTAGCTATTACTCAACAATAAAAAAGAACAAAATAATGTCATTTGCAGCAAAATGGATAGAACTAGAGAATATCATCTTAAGCAAATAAACACAGGCTCAAAAAGAGAAACGCCATATGTTCTCACTCATATATGGGAGCTGAATCTTAAAGGAAGAAAACACGATACCTATGCAGATAAATAAAAATGAACACACAAACTCAGCTAAGAAGGGAAAATATAAGCAGAGTAGAAAGGAGGACAGAGGGGACTAGTGGGAGGAAGTGAAGGCTGTGGACGGCAGGAAGGGGAGGGGAAATAATGTAAAGGGATGAAGGAGGAGAGCATAATCTCAATATAAATGATGCAACTTTATGAATACATGGGAAAAATAGGGGAATATAACCCATAATTGCATGTGTTTTATTAGATATTAATCAAAGGGTACCATAAACTTTGTAAATTGATCAAAGTGTAACCAAAACCAATGTAATAGTTGCACAATGGAAATAGCAAATGCCATATTACTCTGTACCTCACCAATATTTATCAATAAAGGGGGAAAAAAGTTATTGAGAACCCCCTCAAAAGATTCTTTTTTAATGACAAAGCATATTCTTGCATAAAGAATGCCTTTCCTTGCTAGGCATTGTGATGCATGCCTGTAACCCCAGCAATTTGGGAGGCAGAGGCAGGAGGATCCCAAGCTCAAGACCAGAGGCAGTTTGCATAATTTAGTGAAACCCTGTCTCAGAAGTAGTTTTAAAAAAGAGGTGGAGGGAGTCTGGGGGTGCAGCTTAGCATACAGCACTTATAAAACATGCAAGCACAAGGCCTTGGGTTCAACCCCCAGTACAGGGGGGGAAAAAAATGAATGACTTTACTAAAAGCCAATGATGTCATTAACTGACTATAGTTTGACATTCTCTTCAAGGTATCAAAATTTTTGATTTAGCAATACACTCTTAAAATTTTTCTTAAGGATATATAGCTCCAAATGTCCACCAGTGTACTTAGATTTTACTATATTAAAGCACATGGGAGAAAGACCTGGCAATCCACTCCCAAGGCAATCCCAAAACAGCCATTGAAAACCCTATGAGGGTCACTATAAGTCGGATATCGACTTGACGGCACCTAACAACAACAACATATTAAAGCACAGTTTATTAAAGAGGAAGCCAAAAAGTCAACTTAAATATTTAGTACAGAGGACTGATAAACAAATTATGGTCTACTCAGGCAATGAAATAACTAGTGCCCATTAAAACTGGTACTAAAAATCATATACCTTATTTATACAAAGATCTAGAAAATGTGGGGCTGGGATTTAGCTCAGTGGGTAGAGCACTGCGCTGCAGTCTCTGAGGCCCCGAGTTCAATTCCCAGCACCGCAAAAATGGGTGAAGGGCCTAGCAATCCACTCCCAAAGCAATCCCGAAGTACTCAGCCATTGAAAACCCTATGAGGGTCGCTATGAGTCGGATACCGACTCTACGGCACCTAACAACAACAACAACTAGAAAATGTAAACTCATCTGCAGTGTAAGAACCCTAATATGTAATTACTGAGGGGAAAGATGGGCTGAGAGGCAGAAATTATAAGAAATGTAAAGAAACTTTACAGAGTGATAGATAGGTTCATAGATATGATAATGTTTCCAGAGATATATAAATGTATAAAAATTATCAAATTATATACTTCGACATGTTGCCTTTTATGTCAACTATGTTGTTGTTGTTGTTGTTGTTAGGTGCCGTCAAGTTGGTATCTGACTCATAGCAACCCTCATACGGTTTTCAATGGCTGACTGTTTTAGGATTGCCTTAGGAATGGACTGCCAGGTCCTTCTCCCATTTTTGTGGTGCTGGGAATTGAACTCGGGACCTCAGAGACTGCAGCGCAGTGCTCTACCAACTGAGCTAAATCCCAGCCCATGTCAACTATACATACCTCAAAAAAACTGTTTTTTTGTTTTGATTTGTTTTGTTTTTTTGTGGTACTGGGGGTTGAACCTAGAGCCTCACACCACTGAGCTGTACCCTCAGCCCATTTGTTTTGTTTTGTTTTACTTTTTGAGACAGGGTCTGGCTGAGTTATGCGGACTGCCTCTGGTCTCAAACTTGCAATCTTCCTGCCTCCGCCTCCCGAGCTGCTGGAATTACAGGCCTGAGCCACCGCTTAAAAAAAGTTGTTTTTAAAAATGATGTTAGAGGAGCTGGGAGTATAGCTTACACACGGAGTGCACGCTTTGCATGTGCAAGGTCCTGGTTCAATCTCCAGCAAGCACGTGTGCACACACGCGTGCACACACACACACTCACACACAAAAAGAAAACAAAAAAAGCTAGAGACCTATATTTGATGTGGGAAGATGCCACAAATACTGCTGTCTAGGAAAAACATTAAAACTATGGTTTCCTATACACACAAAAAAATTGCACATATTATGACATTTGAGAAAATTAATACTCATGACACCTAGCATTCTAATATGCTTTAATACATTATATTACATCCAAGGAGATTTTATATTATTGACAACCAAATGCTAAATAACTCAAAAGCATTAAAACTAACACAATGTTTAATTTTAGGGAATTTAGGGAGCTTAAGCTCCAGGAGATGTTAAAAACAATCAGGTTTCAGAGAAGGGCTCCTGTAGACAGACAAAGGAACATTTTAGATACCATTTTAGATTACTTACATCCATCCTTTGATTTAATTCTTACAATCAAATTGCAAAAGGATATTACCTCCATTCTATAGAATCACTTGATAAACACTAATTGACATTTCTCTCTTCTGCTTTTTAATAGCAGAACCCCCTGAGGTGTGGCTGAGCATATGACTATCTAACAAAGACTATTTCACTGTCTTGGCCATGTTTCTTGGTTCTGGGTGACAGGATGGGACCACAAGAATCAAGTGCAACTTCCAGGTCAAGTCTTTTAAAAATAGTTGCTAGCTCTCCAATTGGTTTCGCCAGCCCTATAGGATGGAATGAGGATGTGACAAGAACAGGCAGAAAAACACCGTGGAGAACAGCAAATAAAAAAGACAAGGTTTGTGGGACCTTTAATTATTCTTTGCAATGTTGTTGTTGTTAGGTTCCCTCAAGTCATGTCCAATTCACAGTGATCCTCATAGAGTTTTCAATGGCTGGTTTGAGAGTGGATTGCCACAACCTGTTCCCATTTCTGCACTGCTGGGTATCGAACCCAGGTCCTCAGAGAGTGCAGAGCAACACTCTACCAACTGAGCTAAAGCCCAGCCCCGTGTTCTTCGCCATACTCCTCCAATATCTTCCAGTTTGGGTTTTTGTGTGAGAGAAAAATGAGATGTTTATTTTATTTAAACCACAGTTATTTGTTCTCTGTTAAAGCAGCAGAACCCAGAGCCCTAACTAACAGTCATGTGGCCAGGAAAGAGTAAAGCTAAAGTCAAAACACATACCTGGCTCCAAAGTTTCAACACTTTCCATACCACTACAACATACAAGGGGAAGTGAAAGAACTCCAAGAAACAGACACAGACTTTGCTTTTTGTTTATAATGGAGAAAATCAGTGTAAAGAAAGCACTGAGAAAAAATAAAAAGCTAATTCTCTCCTGCTCCATTTTTATATATATATATATATATATATATATATATATATATATATATATATATAACAATGTTCTCCATTTCTAACATAAGCTGTCAGGCAAATAAATCACCAAGTCAATTCACTTGGAAAACTAACAATTACAAAATTTATATGTATCAGATACTCTCATAATATATAAAATATTATACGCCTGTATTACGCCACAAAGCTGATTTTGAAATGCCTTTCACTATGTCATTCTGCCTCCTCATTTATGTTTTCTCAAAAAAAAGAACACTATATGAAATTAATAGGACTTTGTATAAAAGTAAGTTGACAAATCCAATTTCAATACACTTCTCTTAACCATTTCTAGGTCAGGATTTTAAGACCAATAAAGTGGCAAATATGAATATAACAATACTCATTTGACAAAACAGCATGAATCAAAATTTAAAAACTACAACTAAGAAAGAAATTTATTACCTTTTATATGTATACTATAATTTTTTTATTTTTTTTATTTTTTTTTTTTGTGGTACTGGCGGTTGAACCTAGGGCCACATGCTTGCATGCTCTGCAAGTGCTGTACCACTGAGTTGCACCCTCAGCCCATTTTTTTATTTTTTTTGAGACAGGGTCTCACTGAATTATGCAGACTACCTCTGATCTTGAACTTGCAATCCTTCTGCCTCTGCCTCCCGAATCCTTGGAATTACAGGCGTGTGCCACTGCACCTGGCTATATTAGAAAATTTTTAAAAAATTAAAGTGCAAAAGACTAAACCTAAAGAGGTTAGAAAATTAGAAAAAACTAGAGACTTAGGGATAAATTCATGAAAAGCAAAAACAAAGACATGTCAGAGGGAATCAATAAAGCCAAAATATACAAATATGTATGAAGATTAAAGGAGACATAAGTATCAAGATACTTTTACAAGAAAAGATCTCCAAAGCATAGAAGATTTTAAACAATACTACGAAAAACTTTCATCATAAACCTTTGCAAATGGGAAGATAAATTCCAGGAATGATGGAATTTATTAAAATTGTTATGGTTCAAATCTAAAAATGTCCCCACCCCAAGCACATAACACCTGTGGTTAAAGGCATGGCTCTCAGTTCACAGGTTTTTGAGAGGTAATTGGATATGAGAGCTCTAACTTTCTCAATTCATAGTAAAATGGACTAAGTAGGAGGTAGGGCTTCACTGAAGGAGTAGGTCACATGCTTTGAGCTAGGCACTGTGGCACACGTCCATAATCCCAGCGACTCAGAGGCTGAGGCAGGGGGATCCCAAATTCAAGGCTAGAGGCAGCCTGCACAACTTATCAAAATAGAAAATAGGGAATGGGGGTACAGCTCAGCAGTAGGGCACTTGCTTAGAGTGTGCGCTGCTGAAACATAAATTTCACAAAAGATAGATTATGCTTTTATGGAAAAAAGTTTTTAAAAGAATAATAACTTTACTGAAAGACATTAAAGGCAATAAATGTCTTTATGCATAAGAAAACTCAACATATGAAAGTCATTTAAAAATTCAATACAATTCCAAACAACTCCACATGACATCTGAGGAACTGAACAAGAAAAGTCTAAGTTTATTTTTTTAAAAAAAGCACAAGCAAAAGAATAGTCAAATGAGTCCTGAAGTTTGACTTGCTGTGACAGATATTAAGATTTATAAGGCTAAACTGTGGTGTTAATGCAGGTAATGATAAACTGACCAATAGGACAGAACAAAGAGTACAAAAATAAACCTGAGCATGTAAGGGAACTTTATGATAAAGGTATTATAAGTCAGAAGGGAAAATGTGAATTATTTAACAAATAATTATATAAAGGGCTGGGATTTAGCTCAATTGGTAGAGCGCTGCTCTGCAGTCTCTGAGGTCCTGAGTTCGATTCCCAGCACCACAAAAATGGGAGAAGGACGTGGCAACCCACTCCCAAGGCAATCCTGAAACAATCTGCCACTGAAAACCCTATGAGGGGTCGCTATGAGTCGGAGACGACTCAATGGCACACAACAACAACAACAACAATTATATAAAAGAAAAATCAAGCAGGGGGAACGAATCCCACCTACACTCAAATCCAGAAGAATTAAACAGCTAATGTGAGGTGCAAAATGTTTACATCCTACCAAAAAATGCAAGATAGTATCTTGAAACCTCAAGGCAGGGGGAAGCTGATATTAAAAAAAAAAAAATCTAACATTGTAAGACAAATAAATTCAACTACATTAAAATTTTAAAAGCTTCTATTCATTGAAAGACCCTATAAAGAAACTGAAAGGATAAATTACAAAATAGTGAAAACATGTGCAATATATATAATTTAAAATGTCTTATCCAGAGTTCTACAGAGGATTTCAGTTGCATCCATTCTATAAGGTAAACTGCTAAGTCATATACAGTCTTTTACTAAACAGTAAGAAAAGACCCAAGCAAATAAATAAGTAGAAAACAGATTAATGTTCTTCCAACATCAGAGGCTCAGTAAACACAACAGGTAAACATCAAACTAATGAGTAAATGAATAAGATTCAATATTCCAAAATATTAACTACCCTAAAATCTAGCTAGAAAGCTGATACAATTCCAATGAAAATTCCAGCATTTTTTTTTATAAAACTGAAAAAGATTCTAAAATGTAAAAGAAAAAAAATGAAGTGACAAGAATAGTGAAGACACCTTTGAGGCAGATGAGGTAGATATTAAAACTTACAAAGCTACAGTTTAGATAGTGTGGTATTACTATACCTTATATGGGTAAACCTACTTAAGCTAGGTAAAATCAGTTAAAGATATTATAAGGTTCTTTAATCTCAAAATGAAAAGATGCATACACAAATGTGTAAGAAGTAATATCTACAGTAAACACACATACATAAACATTTGCTGACAGAAACATTAAAACGCGTAGCTATGATCGCTTATTCTGTAAACCATGATAAAGTAACATGATTGCTTCATATCATACCAGCATGTCTTTGCTTAAAATTAAAAAAATTAGATCTTAAAAATTTGAGTTGTCATTGACTATAGAGGATTTTACAAATAAATGCAGCCCTTTCCCCCAAAATAACACTTTATGATCTCACATAATCATTTCCTCAAATCCCATGTATGGAACTACTGGCCTAAGAAAACAAATTAAGCTTTTAAAGTGTGGTGTTACTGTAGGTAATGATAAATTGACCAATGATCATCCCTTAATACTCTTAAATAGATGGTTCATTTTCAAGTTGAACCTAAAGGTGCCCATTTTCCGAAAAGAGCAAAAATCAGTAGTAGAAAATAAATATTATCTTCAGGGTTTGAAGAGTGACTTCTCAAATTAAATGTCTGTGTCATTCTAATTGCAAGTCAACATAATGGTGATAATCTTATTTTTTAAATAGTTGCTTTTGAACAAGAGAATTAAGTCATAAAATTGTTAGTAAACACATACTACTTTCTCCCACAAATCTCTTCTATGCCAACATCATTAAGTCAATGAAAGAATCATAGATAAAGTAGTGAAGCCAAAATCCTGGGACAATTCCTAGATGTCTCTCTCTTCTTCATATCTAATTATTACCCAAGAGATGTTAATTTTACTTTCTATACATGCCTTTTGAAAGACGTTCTTTTTCATATCCAAATTGCCAATGCGTTAGATAAAGCCCTGATTTCTCACTTGATTTCTGCGCTTTGACAAGTCTCCTAACTAGTTTCTCTGCTTCAATTGCATTATTTTGTAGGCCATCCTTTGATGACAAGCCTTGAAAGGCCAGTGAAAGAATGTCACTTTCCTACTTAAAACAAATACTACTGTACAGTCTTTTAAGTTCAAAAATTGTTAAACTGGGTATACATACTACTAGATCGTCTGACTATGGCTAAACTAATGCTTTAGCCTCAGCTTCTGCCACTACTATAATTACTCCTTTAGTCTTGTCACACCTAAAAGAACTTTTTCAGATTGCTTCTATTTGGAGTCATCCCGAAGAAATATGTTCCTTTTAAAGCACTGTGCCTCCCTCATCTGCCATTTCCTGTATGTCCATCAAAATTCAATCGAGGAACTATTACTTCCAGGAAGACCTCTTGCAATTATACATCTTTCTATAAAGAAGTCCTTTTAGCAGTACTTTTTGTACCATTTCATAATTGTTCAACCAGGTTTGCCAGTGTTAGCTTTTTTTGTCACATCTGAAGAACGAAAAGCATTTTGTTTTCAATTTTGCATAGTAATAGCACTAGTCTATCATAAATGCTTACTAAGTCATTGTTTGATTAAATCAATCTAACACTAATAGAAAAGCGTAAGTATGTATGTATATAGAATGTATCTTTCAAAATTTTATATTACTTACCAAATTTTAGTACTGCAAGGATTCAACATATAAAGGTCCATATTTTCTATAAGAATAGCAGATGTACTCTATTTCAAAAGAAGCAAAGGGAATATATCAAGGAAAGGTGATGAAAAATATGTATTTCAGCTCTAAAGTGTTTTAAGATGTCTTTATTTTTAGATCTTAAAGTATATCAAAGACTGAACACTCATTTGGGGCAAATAAAATTAAAATGGCTACAATTTATCAATTAAGGCTACCACTAAATTGTCTTTATAACATACCATTTAAAACTCAATGTCTGTTACTGTAAAGGAAAAATAATTTTCTATTAGCTATTTTCTTTTTAAAATTTCATACAAGTTTTAAAAGTTAAAATATAGAGTGTAACATATCAACTAAGAATTCATAGAAAAAAGCCTTAAGAGGCATATTCCTGCATTTATTAGCACATGAAAAAATAACTCACTTTAAAATATAGTTCCCAGCATAACAATGCCTATATTTAATAAAGTCACTAATTATATATATATATATATATATATATATATATACACACACACACATATATATATATATATATACATGTATATATATACATATATATATATATATATGTATGGCTGGGATTTGGCTCAGGTGGTAGAGCACTGCGCTGCAGTCTCTGAGGTCTCGAGTTCAATTCCCTGCACAGCAAAAATGGGAGAAGGACCTGGCAATCTACTCCCAAGGCAATCCCAAAACAGTCAGCCTTTGAAAACCCTATGAGGGTCACTATGAGTCGGATACCGACTGGAAGGCACCTAACAACAACAACAACAACAACAACAAGTTATATATATATATGTTGTTGTTGTTGTTAGGTGCCGTTGAGTTGGTATCTGACTCATAGTGACCCTCATAGGGTTTTCAATGGAGATATATATATATATATATTTTAAGTTATACTTAAGTACCTTGGCTTCCGGATTAGCTGCCAAAATTTTGGCACCACATTCTACTGAAGCGTAATTATTTCGATTTTTCTGGACCTTTTTGGTGGCATGTGGACCTCCATTAGAAGATGGATGTAATGACTGACCTGCAGACAAACCTTATTATAAACATATATATATAATTATGATTAAAAATACCCCCAGGAACACGATTTCAAAAGCAATAGGTTGCCTTATAGAGAAGAATAGGTTTTAATGCCATGAGGATATTTTAAAAATATATGTGAAATTCAAAACATTTCACTCCAATAGCTTAAAAATATCCCCAATGAACAAATTACAAAAATCCACATTATTTGATGTATATCTAAATAACATAAAATGAAGCTTGCCCTTGATAATAAAAGCTTTTGCTATACATATTTTATTCTATTAAAGATATTAATACTCTATCAGTAACCCCAGCATTAAGAATTCTTAACTCACTCATTCTATAAAAGTAAAAAGAAACTATAATCAAATATAATACTTTAGTCCAACTATATCTACAGTTTAAAGCTTTGTGACTCAGAACTGTCTATGCCTCAATTTTTCTCCTACAGATTTGAGGTAAAAATCACTACTCAGCTTCACCTTATTTTATCCTAAGTTAATAATCTAAGAATAGTTTTTAGTTAAGATTAAGACTTTATATAATTATATTCCTGTAAATGACACATGGGTAATCACCAGCAATTATGTAAATTTCTCTTTTAAAAAGTTTTCAAAAGTTTCATTTTACCAAGTAGGAAAAAGATAGTCAAACTATCCACTTAAAAAAAAAAAAAATGAAACCAGAAACTCATTGCTTTCCTTACTTTTTTCTTTTTCTACTTCCATAACCTTCTTCTTCCACTCATCAAATGTTGGTATATCTTCTGGATCTTTGGGACTTGCTACAGATGGAGGGTCAATTTCTCCTGGTTTTATATAATCAGAACTCTGAAAGAAATGCCAAAAAATAAACAGCTTTCAACCTTCAAAGAATACAGATTTGTAAATAACAAAAGCATATACAAATGTTTCTAATTATACAACGAATGATACTATTTTGAAAAGAAAAGCTTCAATTTATTTAAAAACTGAATTTTTCTTAAAGGAAGTGAAATCATCTTGAAGTACCACAAGATGTATTCCTTCACATGTAACATAAGCACAGGTTGTTTAAAACAAAAACCCCTCAAACTATTGTATCCAAAGCAATTACTCATAAAAAACTGTACAAATTAATATATTATTATACTGGTGGTGCATCTCTTTTAAAATGAAAGCTAAATTATAACATTCTTTAGGCAGGTGTGATGGCTCACTATTGCAGTCCCAGCACTCAGGAGGCTGAGGCAGGAGGATCCATTCATGCTTGAAGCCAGCCCAGTCACAGAGAGTTCCAGGCTAGCCTGGGCTCCATCACAAGACCCTGCCTCAATGTGTAACAAGAAGTCTCTGTACACAAAACTTCAAGGTAGATATTAAAACTTCAATGTAAAAAAAATAAATAAAAAAGAAAAAGAGAAAATAAGGCTTTACACTTTAAAAGAACACAGAAAAATATGTCTATGACTCAGGCTACTAAAAGGATTTAACAAGATGTAGAATGCATACAATGTATTTTCTTAAAGCTCGTAAACTGGTCATATTAAAATAAAAAAATTAAGTCAAAAGACCACAAACTATGAAACAACAAGCTACAGAGAAGGACTTAAAACCCATTTCAGCCAACAAATAGATGCCTATAAAGAACTCTTACAGATCAATAAGCAGAGAAGGGAATAAAAATAATAAAACTCATCAAAAAATTATCTCAATAATAAACATGGAAAGCAAATGAAAACCAGAAATATAAACTGTACCAATGTGATGGAGGTTAAAGTTTGATAATCTAGGGCAAAATGTGGCATGCTTGTTAAATCATGGGGAATTTGTCAGAGTGCTGAAGGAATTTTAAAATTTAGTAACAGTAAGATGGGCGTAACTACTAATTCTATTTCCATGTATAAATGTCACTGAAAATACACATACGTGGCTGAGAAAATATGCACAGGAATGCTCACTGCAATACTGCTTTTAAAATAAAAAATTAGAAATACTCTATCCATTTACTAAATAGATAAATTGTAGTACAGTAGCTATAATTGAGCAGTAAAAGCAATGAGTGAACAAATCTCAAAAACAAAGCTGAATAAAATACTACTTAAGGTAAAGAAGCCTGCAGCAGTAGCCCTGTGGCATCCAATCCCGTCTGATCTCGGAAGCTAAGCAGGGTCAGGCATGGTTAGTACCTGGATGGGAGACCGCCTGGGAACACCAGAAGCTGTAGGCTTGGGAGAAGGACTTGGCAACCCCCTCCCAAAAATCAATCTGCCATTGAAAACCCTAGGAACAGCAGAGAAGCACTGACTATAGTGTTTCCCCTGTTGTACAGAGGGTCACTATGAGTCAGATACCGACTCGACGGCACCTAACAACAACAAGGTAAAGAATGACGTCATTCTACACTGTTCCAACATATGCCAAATATCAGTATATACTGTTTATGGTTATTTGGAAAGTGCTAAAAGAAAAAATTTTAACACCTACCAAATTCACAGATGTATCTGTTATATCTGAAGAAGAAAAAGGACTGTAAGTTGTGAAGGCATACAATTTGACCTTTTGTTCTTAGGCAGAATAATGTATATACAGATTTCCATGTGATTCTTAAATCATTTATGTATTTCTAAAACAACACTTAGTGTGTTTGTTAACCATGTCTTAAGAAGTGTACAAAGTCTCTTTAGAGAAGTAGCTGTGGTAAATAGTCCAAGTCTCATTAGTATACACTTGCTATATTATTTGCTTTTGAACATTGATACTTATAACTTCTGGAATTATGCTCCCCCCTCCCCTTAGAAGACAGCAGAACCATTTCCAAAGCTCCCTTTAAGAATATTTTTTCTCAGTATGGGAGTTGAACCCAGGGCTTTGCACACACTAGGCAAGTGCTCTACCACTGAGCTGCACCCTTGGGTCCTTTTAGGTTTTTTTTTATTTTGAGACAGGGTCTCACTAAGTTGCACAGGCTGTTTCTGGTCTTGGAATTGTGATCATCTTGCCTCAGCCTCCTGAGTTACGGGGATTATAGGCATGTGCCATGGAACCCAGACCTTCAGGAAGGTTTAGCAGTTTGGTCTCCACGCAACTTCCATGTTTTGCAGAACAAACTAGCTAGCTTACTAAATGAAGTCTCTGGCTACTTTAAAAAAAAAAAAAAAAATAGTTCCAGGCTTGGTGGCACATGCCTGTAATCTGAGCACTCATAGCAGTACTCAGGAAGCAGGAGGATCTCAAATCCAAGCCCCAACTGGGCTATACAGCAAGACCCTGTCATCTTCCACCCTCACCCCAAGCCTGCAAAAAAAGGGGAGTAGAAAATAAAAATTAAAGAATCAGTATTCCCACTAATTTAATTTTCAAAATTAAATGATTAAAATCTACTTTGAATATATTAAGAAAATAAACAGTAAATACAGTTGTAAATATTCACTTGGCTGAGATTGTTGTTGTTGTTAGGTGCCGTGAAGTCGGTATCCGACTCATAGCGACCCTCTATACAACAGGGGAAACACTATTGTCAGTGCTTCTCTGCTGTTCCTAGGGTTTTCAATGGCAGATTAATTTTTGAGAGGGGGTTGCCAGGTCCTTCTCCCAAGCCTACAGCTTCTGGTGTTCCCGGGCAGTCTCCCATTCAGGTACTAACCAGGCCCGACCCTGCTTAGCTTCCGAGATCTGACGGGATCGGATGCCACAGGGCTACAGCTGCAGACTGGCTGAGATATTAAAGAGTAAAAACCCAAAACAAAAATTACAATAGAAAATAGGACTATATACATACTCTTTGAGCCTCTGGCAAAGCAATCATTATTTCCTCGTCATAACAAATAAGAGAATATAATAAAACCACCTTGTAATGTACTATCTACAAACAATATAACAAAATTGATTTGTAATAAGTGTGATAGTGTCCTGCAGATCCTTGAAATAACAAGAGACATCACAAAGATCTACCTGTATCTCAGAGCAAACTTGTCTACTCACACAAACTTAACTAAGTAGAGTTATTCTGAACTGGACACTCCATAAAACTACTGGATATTACAATGTGTTCATTATATCTGAGAAGTTTTCTAAGACACTAGTTTATTCAGAAGGTAATTAATACAGTTAACTACAATTCCATTGTTTCACCTATTAGCACAGACTCAAAAGTCTAAAACTCTTAAGTAATGAAGAACAGCTTCAGTCTGCTAATAGTTAAAGAGAATAAGCAAATTTAGGACACAACTGGCTGCAATACTTCAATTTCACATTTGATACTTGAACAGCTCCAAAGGAGACGTGTTTTAATTATTTGCCTAGTTTTATTTATGGATATGATATTTGACAACTGAACTTTAACACATGCTTGATTTGGTTTCAATGGGAAAATAAGAACTAATTCCTTTAAGACAATGGACTATGAAACACTGAGTTCCTATATTTATAAGACGCATCATAGAAAAAGTTGGTTCTAACAGTTGCAGTTACTTATAAGTGCAAATTCACTGTAAATTTGTGAAAGAGAAAATGGAGAAGAGCATACTCTGTGGATGTGGTACCCAGCACTCTGAACTACTACTTGACCCTGATTACTTTGCTTTAAAGTTGATGAGAAGATTTTCATCTCTTTGACTTGGTTATTTCTTACCTGAGGGGACCCTAACTCTTCTGTTAATATTTCTTCAGGAAATTTTACACTGACCTCTACATAAAGTCAAAGTAGACATCAGAGAGAAAAGAAAACTGCTCTGCTGTGATAAACCCTATCTTTCCTACATATTCTGAAATATAAGTTGGTCTAGCTGTATTAAGTAACAAAAGGTAGTCTCTTTAAAATAATTCTAGTTGAAGAGCATAAATTTGATTTTATATTACTGAATTAAATGATATTCTAAAGATTCTTAAACTTAAGTTATAACTGCTATATAGCTAAGAAACTACTTATATATGTAGCATCAAATAGTTGATGGTGTAATTATACATAACCAAAGGGAGTTCATACATGGAACAACTTTATGAATAAATATTACACTGGAATGTGTAACGAAGTAACCACTTGTTCTCAGGAAGTACAGTCAAATCCAAAAATCTTTAAATACTTAGTCTCCCAAATTTTATGACAAATATGATTATGAATTTATATAAGATTCTAATAATAAAAATGCATTATAAAGTAGGACATAGTGAAAGTTACATACTAACCTCATTTTTTAAATTATCTGAAGCATTCAATGCAGAGTTTGGATCATCATCATGCTGTTCACTTGCTGAAACTTTTGATTCAAATTCTGATTTTGTTATCTTTCCTTTGCCATGAGATGATGACACATTTTCTATATGCTGGCCAACAAGGCTGTTTAAATCCAAAAGATGTATTAAATAGATTTTAGCTGGATAACAAGTTTTATACAATTAACCTGCTATAATTATCATGTATAAAGTAAACAAAGAACGGGCATGGGCCAGGCATGGTGGTGCACACCTATAATCCCAGGTAGAAGCAGGAGGATAGTAAATTCGAGGCCAGAAGTAGCCTGTGTAACTCAGAGAGACTCTGTCTCAAGACAAAAATAAATAAATAAATAAATAAAAAGGAACACAAAGATACCACATTTCTCTCAATCATAAAACCGAGTTAAATATTCACCAAAGGCCATTCAAACATGGCACTGCAGTTATTACACAATTACAACATAAGCCAGGCATGGTGGTGCATACCTGGTAATCCCAGTACCTGGGATACTAAGGCAAGAGGATTTCAAATTTAAGGCCATCCTGGGCTACATATTGACACTGTGTCTTAGAAAAACAAACAAAAATACCCACCGAAGATTCACACCACAAGCAATTGCTCATACTCACTTTTCAGGTGGACTGACAAAGGAAGGTTGTTCAACTGCAGCATCTGCACCAAGGGCCTCACCAACATCACAATCAGTGTCAGACTGCTCACTTTCACTTGGCTTGGCTATTGATATAGTACCAGATTTTTCTACTTCACTAAAAAAAGAAACAAAAAAGACAATCTGGTAATTTAAGAAACTTAATGTAACCTAAAGCTCAGTTGGTAGAGTGCTGCTCAACACTCTCTGAGGACTCAGGTTCCATCTCCAGCACTGCAAAAATGGTAGAAGGATGTGGCAATTCACTCTCCAAGCAATCACCAAAACAATAAGCCAATGAAAACCCTATGAGGGTCACTATGACTCGGATCCGACTCGATAGCAGCTAACAGCAGCAACAAGCTAAACACGGTATTATCAATTTCTGAAATATAATCAAGGCCAAAGAAAGAATGCTTTATAATTCTGCAGAATGTTTTGAAGAATTCATTTTTAAGCCTGGCACTGTGGCACATGTCAATAATTCCAGCACTTGGAAGGATGAAGCAGGTTCAAGGCCAGTCTGAGCTACTTATTTTTACTCATGTAAATTCAATTGATTTAACAATTTAGTAAATCTGTTAGTGTTCCCAGCTTCTAAAAAACTACCAATTTTTAAAATAAAATATTATAGGTTAGTGTTTGGTCTTATAAAAAAAATAATATTTTTAAATTTATTTATTCTAAATGGACCACCTCTGTTAAATTTCTATTGTATACTGATTCTACCAATGTTGTTACCTATAGCATCAAAACCCACCTATTATTTCAAGACATTTCACTGAAGTTCTAAGGTATTTTTAGGATTTCACTTTAGAAATACAAACCCTAATATTCTTCCCTGCCTCATCTCCATTTCACTAAACAGGTCATTTTTAATATAAATAGGATGTACTGTTCAGATATATAGTATCTAATCTTAAGTTATTTCTCACTTGCTTTCTGTTCCCTTGCCTCTTACTGGGCAAAGTTCCCGCCCAGTCCCTTAACATTCTTGAGGAAGACTGGTGTTTAAAAAATGCCTGCGGTAAAAAATAACAGTGAAAATGATAACAGTATTAATTGACATATTTATTCCTACTATGTGTCAGATATTCTTCTATGTACTTTATACCAATTCTTCTGATAAAAGAAATGCTTAATGTGGTATTCAGAGAAGGGAATTTTGTTTTGTCCTTTGGAAAACTGGTGGAGAAAGCTTATAAGTATACATAACTGATTTTCTAAATTAAAGATATCTTAAGCTTGAATACACTGAATATTTATTAAGTTTGAAAAAAGTAGCTATTTACACAAAGCCATAATTATGCATGGAATTAGTAATACTTAATGGGAAGAAAAACTTGACATTTGAGTTTTAGATAACCATAGAGAGTATTCAAATTAGTACTGTGTTTCCTAAGTAGAACTTCATTCTGCCTGTACCATGTGGAGATTTCATGGCTGGGATCTAATCAATTTTACTGAGTTAGGAAGCTAAATATACTCATTATAAGATAACTACACTAGAAACACACATACACACAAATCAATTATTATAAATTAGGTCTGCTGTATAGCTTAAACCTCAAACTTGAGTATCAAGCTGTCTTATTCTATGAAGAAAATTTTCCATCATTACTTAGGGAGATACTTTCCTTTTCCTTTTATGACTTACTCAGGCTTTGAGACTGGAGTGATTTCTGAGGTAGATGAGCTGGAACTATTTTCAACATTTTCACTGCTCACAACTACACTGGAAGAATCTTCATGTAAATCAACCGCAGGGAGTGTCTCAACCACAGGTGGACTTAATTTCTTTGACTCTGTATGCTGTTTAAAAAAAAATCAGTTATATTAAATAGTGGAATAAAAAAACATCTTTTGCTGAATAATAGTTTATAGAAAGCTGAAAAATAACCACATAAAGAATATCCATGGGCTGGGGTATAGCTCAGTGGTCAAACACTTGCCTAGCATGCCTGAGGCCCTCGGTATGATATTCAGCACCCTCCTCCAACACACACAAAATTAACGGTCACTAAAAAGATACTTTAAAAAGATTTCTTTCTTCCAATGTTACCATCCTAAGGAATATACACACAAAAATACAGGTTCTAAGACCCAACATGGTGGCTTACGCCTGTAATCCCAGCTACATATGAGGTGGAGGCAGGAGGATCACAGGGTTGAGGACAGAGGCAGCCTGTGTAACTTAGCAAGACCTTGTCTCAAAATAAAAAGCAAATAAATGGGCTGGGGGTGCAGCTCAGTGAGTGGTACAGCACTTGCCAAGCATACATATCAAGAGGCCTCGGGTTCAACCCTTCAGTATCACAAAAATAAATAAATAAATAAAATAAAATAAATAAAACAAAACAAAAACAGGCTCTAGACCAGCAGTGTCCAACCTTTTGGCTTCCTTGGGCCACATCAAGTAAAGAGAAATTGTCTTGGACTGCACATAATTTATATAACAGTGTATATACACAGTAAGACTTCTTTTTTATATTTTTATCATAAAGTTTAGAGAAATAGGAACAAGACAGAACTAGTAGAAAATTTGACTTTGTTTTTGTAAAGCTCATCTATCAATACCTGGTTTAACAGAAATGGCTGCAATTCTTAGTGAGTTCTCAACTAAATTTTGTGGTGGCCAATTTGTGGCATCTAGAACTGGTCTGTATTAGATTTTCAAAAATATCATTGGCAAGTGCTGTTTTACTTGCCAAGTAGCCAAAAACTCATGTATTCTCTGATGCACCCTTCAGTGGCTTCAAACACCCTTTGATCATTTCAAACCCAATGTGATTATACTGGACTGATGGGGTGGCAAGTGATGGTGCCCACTCATGTTCCCAATTGTGACATGTTTACATTTATTTCAGGTTAGAATCTGATACTCTGGTGTCATCCCGGTATGTTGTTAAGAAAGCATTAGGTGTCATTCTGTCAACAGGTACAGTATCACTCTGAAACTTCAAAACCAGAACTATCCATGGGGGTCACAAAAAAAGTAAGTGCTAAAAAACACACGACATTAAAAGATTTTGTGGGGCTGCATTACTAGGTGCCCTGAGCCAGACGCAGCCCACAAGCTGGACATGTATGCTCTAGACATTTTTCATGGGATTTCATAAATTAGCACAAAGAGTTTGTCCCTTCTCCTTTCCTACTTCCTGTTTTGTATCAGGATCTACAATAATTAATGAATACTAACAGCAACTAAGAATCCTGTGTAAATATACAAAACAGTACAACAGAGTTCTTGTCCGTGAACAGTTTAGGAAATAATGTGCATCGATAACAATGTAAGATATATACAAGTACTACAATAAAAGGAACAAATCACATGTGCTGCTCCTTCAGGCCCAAAGGCCCTGGATCATTCCCACCTCTAAAACAGGAATCTATCTAACACCTACTCATATTTGAAAACCTTGATCAGCACCACCTCCCCAGTAACCAACTCTAAATAGAATTAGCCACTTGTTTTCTATGCCTCCATTGTTCCCTGTACAGGCTTTTATCACAGCATCTATACCCAAATGCCATTATTTATGCCTCCTTCTTATCTTCAATTATACTATAAATGCCTTGAGTAAGGACTATGTTCCCTTGATCTTTGTATTTCTGGTATCCAGCAGAGTACCTAGCATAGTATCCACTTAAAAGTTTAATAAATGAATAACAAATGAGAAGAATTCATGCTCAGTTCAAGGAAAAGAGAAAAACTATGTACTATTAGGGACTAGAAGAGGTAGGCCTTGAAGAAAAGGAGGGCCAGTATGGGAGCAAAAATAAAATACAAGGTATGGAGTCAGGAGAATACAAAGTATGATCATTTAGAGAATTACTTGCACCGAAAAATTCACAGAAGAATAAAAATAATCTGCTCCTTTTATGAGGGAGGCCTTGAAAAAAAGGACTATTACATTATCATCAAATACGATATTATTTCAACATGCATTCAAAACTAAAAATGAAATATTTTATACCCTTTTCTTAACCTAAGTCTTCAAAATTTGACATGTATTTTATAAAGAACAGTAAATCTCAATATGGACTTGCCGCATTTCAAGTGCTCAAAAACCACATGTAATGGCTATAGTACTAAGCAGCACAGGTATAGAAGGTAAACACTTAAAGTACTTGAACAAAAGTATCTCAGGACAAAAATTCTTCAAAATGAATAATGGCAGGACTCTTCAGGACACTCATGTAACTGGAAGGACTACAGATACTATTTTTATTTCTATATGTAAACCTCTGACAATAAAATGAAACTCATTTTATCCTTAGGATAAGCCAGGAAATTATAGAGAGGCCTGACTGTATTAACAAAAACGTTTCCCCTCATATTGAGCTAAAAATTTTTTCCTAAATATTTGAGATATTTAGTTTTTCCTTAGTCCTTCTACTATAAGATCAAACATCCCAGTTCCTTCAGCCATTATAGGTATGAAATGGTTTCCAAATGCTTTAGCATTCTGTTAAGTTTACAGTGTATTTATTCTAGTTTTAAAAATATTTAATGAAGTCTAGTACATAAAATGGCAAACAATACTCAGAATGACAGAAAAAGGGAAAACATGTTACCTTATTATCTACTAATTCATATTCCACGTAAAATATTAGTATCAAGGTACTATGTTCTACAAATACTTCCTTCTATTGTAAAGGAAGGTTAGAAAAAAAAAATCTGATATCTGAAAATCCAAAAGACAAGATATATTATAATGAGCCAAAACAGAATCTAAGAAGAAATGAGAACTTACATCTAAAATTTTACTTCAAAGAAAATAGTCACACACATTATTAAATCTATAACTTTACATTTTGTAAAAACAGTACTTCATTCAGTAACATGAATAATTTTGCATTCCATTACATGGTACTTCAGAAAGGAAAAAATGACAATATTCAATATGGCGACCAAACATAAGTATTCCATTATCTTATAAAGTTTTATAAGACATTATTAAAAATGAAAGCAATACAGCTTACTTGTACATCCACAATGTAGTCATCTTTTAATTTATTTTGTTCTGGAGGAATAGGTAAATTTGAACCCAATTTTTCCGATAATTCAGCATTAAAAGGTCCCTCTCTTTCATCCTATATTGCAACAAAGAAAAAAGACTGATAAAACTGTTTCACAAAATAGTCTTGAAAGGCCATCTGTTCATATTTTAAAGCCAAATGCTGTCTTGTGTGCATTTGATTCTAATTAACTTTTGTTTGTATGCTTATTGTCCATCTCCCTTCATTTCCTACCTTGCCACTATACTTAAAATGTATAATACATGAGTTGAAGAACCTCATTTGATTACTTAATAAACACTTTAGTCCTACTATGGAGCACTATGTGTTAGGCACATAGTAAAACTTCAATAAATATCTGACAAAGGAATGTACACAAAGGTTTTTGTTTCATCTTTCTTGACATTTGTTCGCATTTGAGTTAGGATTTCTAATACTTCTAGGGCTTTAAATGTGTCTTCTAGAATAAAAAATCTCATGAACGCAAAGTGCTTATTCATCTTTGTTTATCTGAGCCTATCTAGCACATACTACATGTCTAAATATTTGATAAAAGAGTATGTTTTCCCTACTTAATGCTTTGCTTCAACACATTTTCACAACATTTGGTCTTCAAATACTTCAAAGAAGTAATTATACTTAAGTCCTATTGACAGTGAGCGAAAGCATAAAATTACAGTTTTTTGAGAACTATTTAGAAAGTCTTCAAAATGTACATGCTCCATTCCATAAAAATAGTCTGCAAATCAAAATTTAAATAATCTATTCCAAATACCATGTCAAAAAACTTCAAGGATTTAAATGTATTTGTAAATATACCTGTTGATGCACACATGCACCACATATATATGTACATACACACACACTCAGCTGGGGAAAGAATGCAAAAGCCCATCAGTAAGGAAATGATTAATAAATTATGGTCTATCTACATGATGGAATGAAAATGCAGCCATTAGGAAGAACACATCAGCATGGAAAGATGATATATGAAATATCAATGGAAGAGGATGGAAGTCAATTTGTACACATTTATGTGACATCTTAATGGAAATACACATTAATTTGTGTGCACATACAAAGATGTATCTATACCCACAGAAAAAGGTCTTAACATTTACACACACACACACACACACACACACACACACACACACACACACAGAGCAGTAAATTGTTGTTCCTTTGGGGATAGGAATGGTATATAAATATGACAATTTTGTAGTCAGTATAAATCACTCTAAAATGTAAATATATTGAAGTTGGAGGCAAAAGACAGATTAGTCAATATTCACCTTTTATCACTTAAAATGGTAAAACAGATAATTTAGAAGCTTTGGATTCTGTCTATTCACTGTGTCTAATTATATATAATAAAATACAAAGCCACCAATTGCAAATTCTCCCTGTAATACTCATTTCTAGTAATTTTTATAAACCTGGGGTTTCTTCAGAAATCTTTTAAGTATTTATGGTATTAAAAACAACCATATTTTTCATTTCTTTGAAAATGCATTAACTTTTCTCCCTATTGTAGGACTGAGGATATTACTGAAATTACAAACACAAGCAAAAAGAATAAGTAAATATATCTGAACTGTCTTAATTTTAGAATTATCTGAGTAACTCCTTGTATTACAGGAAGGAAAAATACAAATCTCCACCAAAATTATAGCACAGTACTTTTGAGGTTATTTGCATTTTAAATGTTTTGACATAGTCTTAGAAAGCTGACACACAAATTATAACATCAACTTTGTTTAAGGTACCTTTTTCTGGAATTGTACATCTTCACTTTCTAATGCGCAATTATCATCTTGAGAGTAATATCTTGAAGCAGAGGAACTCTCTTTACAACATACATGCCAACTGGGAAGCCTGAAAAACACCCACAACTAGCATCAACAACAGAGAAAGAAGGAAAAATTATTAAGTCAACATAGTTCTTATATGAGCTAGAATCTGATGCAAGACACAAAGAGAATCCACCAGAGTGTGTAGAAAGAAAAACTGTAGTCACAATTGTAGAGGCCCTTGCTTGCAGTGAAAGCACAAAATGGAGGAAGAGAAAGAAAAAGAGACACAGAGAGAGAGAGAGAGAGGGAAGAAGGGACGGAAAGGAAAGGAAGGAAGGAAGGAAGGGAGGGAAGGAGGGAGGGAAGGAGGGAGGGAGGAAAGGGAGAAAGAAGAAAAGGAAAAAGAAAAGAGAAAGCTTCAGGTTCACAGGTGTAAACAAAGAATAGAGGGCAATCAATCTAGATGAGAGGTTATCAGAAGCTCTAGAAGAACATTTGGAGGATGACATTCACAGCACAAAGCCGGGTGCGGTGGAGCACGCCTGTCTTCCCAGCAGCTCAGGAGGCGGAGGCAGGAGGATTGCAAGTTCAAGACCAGAGGTAGTCTGCGTAATTTAGCGAGATCCTGTCTCAAAAAGTATTAAAGAAAAAAAAACAGGGCTGGGGGTCCAGCTCAGGTGTCCAGCACTTGCAGAGCATGCAAGCGCAAGGCCCTGGGTTCAACTCCCAGTACCACAAAAAACTAAATAAATAAATAAATTCACAGCACAACTGATTAGTCTTAAAAAGTCTGGAGCATAACTATGTAACCCGCAAAATTGTAATTAAAGAGAAAAATAAATAAACTTAATAAAAGAAGTATTAGTTTCAGGAAAAATGAAAAACAGGCAAAAGGATTGGATTCTACTACATGGCTCAACTGTGAAGAGCATTACATAAAAATATAAACACTGCATACTTATCTAAACCACATTAAGACAGAATTTTATTAGCAGCATGTAGTAAAAAGAATCTATTTGCAGGAGAATGATAGTTAAAACTGACAGTAGAGCAATTATTTCAGAGACAGGTCAATACCAAATGAATCAGCTAAGAGATGAAAAGCAGTTTCTTTGAAAAGAGAAAATGAGGAAGAGGAAGGAATGAATGGCTTCTTTGTGGAGCATAACTGCACCGTATCTCTACCTTCCTGTTAGTCAGTTAGTAGCCTTCTGCTTAGTAGCCACTGTGGCAGTGTCTGGTGCTAATGTTCAACTAATCCTTTATTTATTCAATAATGGCCTCAAAGTGCAAGAGTAGTTATGCTAATAATTCAGACATACCAAAGAGAAGCTGTAACGTAAAGTGTTTCTTGAAATAAAAAGATACAAGTACAATAAGATACCTTCGGAAGCCACATTCACCTAATTTTATTACAGTATATTGTTATAACTATTCTATTTTACTATTCATTATTGTTGTTAATCTCTTCCTGTACCTAATTTATAAATTACAATTTATCATAGGAATGTATGTACATGAAAACACAAAGTACATTTGAAGGTTCAAAACTAGCAGCAGTTTCAGCCATCCGTTGGAGAAGTCTTGAAATATATCTTGTACAGATAAAAGAAAGGAGAAAACTGGTAATTCTTTTACCTGAGGGCATGGTTCAGTAACACTAATAAACTGATATATACCACTTTGAGTTGAAATAGTCTATTTTCTAGAGCAGTTTCAGTTTCTCAGAAAAATTGAGAAAAAGGTACAGAGATTTCCAATATATCTCCTGCCATACCTTTCCCCATTATCAGTATTTCCCATCATAGTAGTACATTTGTTACAAATGATGAGCCTATATTGATATGTCATACCCTTATAATCCCTCTTAGCACAGTACATTCTATGGGTTCAAACAATGTATAATGACATGCATCCATTATCACAGTATCATATGTAGTTTCACTACTATCAAAGTCCTTTGTGCTCCCCCATTCATCTGATCTTTCTGACAAACCTGGGGCAGTCACTATCTTTTTACTGTCTCCATAGTTTTGCCTTTTCCAAAATGTCATATGATTGGAATTATACAGTATGTAGCTTTCTCAGATTAGTTTCTTTCACTTAGTGATGGTGGTGTTAGGTGCCACACAGTGTGGTCTGACTCATAGCAACCCTCTATACAACAGAATGAAGCACTGCATCTGACTTTATATGAAGACTTAAATGAACAAGTCACTCTAATGTCATAAAAGAAATCAATCCTGTGCAAATTAAGATTACAAAAAGATGTATTAATTTTCCCACAGTACTTGTCTCTGAGAAGAAAATATTAAATGTTGCATATATAGCTTTTTTGGCTGGTCAAACATACAGGTATATCTATTGCAAGGTAAATCAGCACACACTGATGCTCTAGCCAGAGTGAATCTGTTTTGAGGTTGTTTTTCTTTTCTTTTTTCTTTTTTGTGGTACTGGGGGTCGAACCCAGGGCCTAGCACTTGCAGCTCTGCAAGTGCTGGACCACTGAGCTGCACCCTCGGTCCATTCTTCCCCCCACTTTTTGAGACAGGGTCTTGCTAAATTACGCAGATTGCATCCAGTCTTGAACTTGCCATCCTCCTGCCTCCGCCTCCCAAACTGCTGGGATTACAGGCATGCGTCACCACCCCCTGCTAATCTGCTTTGAGTTTTTAATAAAGTAAAAACTGATTCTTCTTTCACTGTGTAATAGTTAAATGTTGTTGTTACATGCCGTCAAATTGGGACTAACAACTCTATCTATGTACAACAGAATGAAACAATGTGCCATGCCCAGCACTATGTCAGTGCTTCTCTCTATTCATAGTGTTGGTGGGTTTTTCAGGAGCAAGCTATCAGGTTCTTCTCCCTAGCCTGCAGCATCTGGTATTTCCAGCTGGTCTCCCATTCAAGGACTAAACAGGCTGACCCTGCTTAGCTTCCAAGATCAGGTGGGATTGGATGCCAGGGTGCTATGGTTGCAGACTTTCACTTAGTTGTATATTATATATTTTTGAATCCAATCCACACCTGAATCTAATTCACACTCAGGTTTTAGGGATTCCTTAAATGGAAAAAAAGTTAGTTGGTAATTCTAATCCACTCCTTTCCTTCAACCACTACTAGAAGTAAGTCCATGGGGCAACTGAATATGATAGTGAAGTGATGGAGAGCCCTGATGTTTCAGTTATGACAATGACAACTAGTGTAATGAATAATAGGTAAATTGTAATAATGATAATATATACAATAAAACAATAATAAATGATTGCTTTTACAACATGTTCAGTGGTTCTGTAATTTTTCCTCCAAACCAGCTCGCAACCAGGAATCTAATCTGCAAGAGATTCTAATCTGCACCTGATTTTTATGCCCTCTAAAACTGCTGAAAGGATGCAAATTAGATTGAGACTATATGGAGATATCCATTTACCTTTCCTCCATGTTTTTTCATGAGTTAATGGCTCACATTTACTTAGCACCAAATAATATTCCATTAGCTAGCTGTAGTTCAAATTAATTTTTACTTCTGAACTAGCCCTGAAGTGTTCATTTATTCTTTCACTCATAGAAACTATTATAAAATGTCTTTGGCACTCAGATTTTATCTTTCCAAAATTTCTACAACATTAAATAAGTGGTTAATTTTAAGTCCCATTTTGGAGATTTTTATTTGTACTTGATTTCTAGGTCAATTTATTTGGTTATGTTGTAAAACGCTGGGTTCTGGCCTTGCCATAAACAAAAATATACTGAGGAAGTTAAAACAATTGGGTAGTTAGGATGGTAACCTGTACACAGAACTAACTTTGAAATGTGTTCAAACTTTACACTTAAGGATGTGCAGTTTATTGTATCCCAATTATGCCCCAGTAAAGCTATTTTAAAAACCGGAGCAGAGAGATAAAACAAGACTGGCAAAAGGTTGACAGTTATTAAAACTAGGTGATGAGTACACAAGGGTTATTAAATGACTCACTTTACTTCTGGGTTGTTGTTGTTATTGTGGTTGTGGTTGTTCATAGTGACTCTTACAGGGTTTTCAATGGCTGATTGTTTCAGGATTGCCTCAGGAGTGGGTTGCCATGTCCTTCTCCCATTTTTGTGGTGCTGGGAATCGAACTTGGGACCTCAGAGACTGCAGAGTGGTGCTCTACTAACTGAGCTAAATCCCAGCCCCTTACTTCTAGGTAGTTTTTTAAATTCCCATAAGAAAAAGTTTTGGAATGCTTTTCAAATTTTAACAAGGAAAAAAGTTCAACGTTGTACTTAACTTTCCACAAACATTATTGTAGTATCCAGTTTGAGTATAGGTGCCAGACTGGAACTCTTTAAAATGGACAAAAAGCATGTACACAGATTATAAACTACATAGAGTTTATTAACAAATGTGATATATTAGGAATTGTTACATGTTCAATTTTAATTTCTCATTTATACCATTAACCTCATCATTAAGATCATCACTTTTTTCCCCTCCCATTTATAAGTTATATGCCTAATCTATATTAATGTTGTTGTTGTTAGGTGCCCTCAAGTCAGGTCTGACTCAAAGTAACCCTATGTACAACAGATGAAACACTACCCAACCCTATGCCATGCCTGGTACTATTGTCAGTGCTTCTCTGCTATTCACAAGGTTTTCAATGGCTGACTGTTTCAGGAGTGGGATGCAGGGTCCTTCTCCCAAGCCTACAGCACCCAGTATTCCCAGGTCATCTCCCATCCAAGTACTAACTAGGCTCGATTCTGCTTAGCTTCTGAAAGCTGATGAGATCAGATGCCAGGGTGGTATGGTTGAAGGCAATCTATATTAATAGAGACTACATATTTTTCCCCAGTACTGGGGGTTGAATGCGGGGCCTCACGCACTCTAGGCAAGCGCTCCACCATTAAGATATGCCCCTAGCCCCTTCTTTGTATTTTATTTTGAGAAAGTGTCTTGCTAAATTGCACAGGCTGCCTCTGGCTTCGAACTTGTCATCCTCCTGCCTCAGACCCCTGACTTGCTGGGATTACACGTGTGCACTACAACATTCAGCTTATACATCTATTTTAATGATAAATACTTGTTGTTACAATTATTCTTTAATGTGAAAATGATTGTGAAAACACTTTAACAATATCCAATGGTTTATAATGATAGCTTTTTAACATCTGCCTAGCAAAGAATAACTAGCTATTTTCAACGATTACTCTTTATAATCTTATCAGCGAAACATAACAAAATGCTGTAATGAATTCCAAGAAGACACTAACATGCAATACAGACCATGCTAATATACAAAAGAGTCAAGCCTAATAATTACAAGGGAGAGGACAAAATTAACTGAAGCCTGTCAAACTTTCAAATGAGGTAATGTTGTCCTCTGAGTTATAAAGAAATTTTACAAGCACTTAACATTATGCAATAAGTACCAAACATTATGTTAGACATAGGTTTTATAGGGCCCTATCAGGAAATGTTAATCATTTTCAAATCACCAAATATTTGAGTATCTTGATGCTGAACAAATAATCCAAGAGGCTGGAATTTATGAAGAAAGTGGCATCAGAATTGGAGGGAGACTCATTAACACCCGCATTATGCAGAAGACACAACTCTGCTTACTGAAAGTGAAGAGGATTTGAAACATTTACTGATGAAGATCAAAGAACACAGCCTTCAGCATGGATTGTGCCTCAACATCAACTATACAAAAATCCTTACAATTGGGTCAGTACGCCACTTCATGATAAATGGAGAAAAGACTGAGGCAGTCTAAGAGTTTGCTTTACTTGGTTCTACAATCAACACCCACAGACGAAGCAGTCAAGAAATCAAAAGACACAGTGCATTGGGAAAAGCTATTGCAAAAGATCTCTTTAAAATGTTGAAAAGTAAAGATGCCATACTGAGGCGAAGGTACACCTGACTCATGCCATGGTATTTTCAGACGCATCATATGGTTGTGAAAGCTGGGCACTGAAATAGGGAGACAGGAGAATTGATGGTTTTGAATTATGGTGCTGGAGACAAATACTGAATATATCATGAACTGCCAAAAGAGCCAACAAATCCATCCTAGAAGAAGTGCAATACGAGTGCTCACTGGAGGCAAGGATAGCTAGACTGCATCTTACCTATTTTGGACACGTTATCTAGAGGGACCAATCCCTAGAGAAGGACATCATGTTTGGGAGAGTGGCAGGTCAGTAAAAAAGAAAAAGGAAGACTCTCAACTAGATGGACTGACATAGTGTCTGCCATAAACATGAAAAAGATCATGTGCCTGACACAGTGTTAGGGAGTGTTTCGTTCTGTTGTACATAAGGTTGCTTAAGTTGGACTTAAGGGCACCTAACAACAAATAAATAAATATATACTGAAAAAACATAAAAAAGCAAATTAGCAATCCCCCTTAGACCAAAATCAAATGTAACATGAAAATCATTGTTACTAAGACATTTATTATGTTAGTAAACAAAACAAAACATAATGGAGGCTGGCGTAGCTCAGTGACAGTGCCTGCCCAACATGTTGCAGGCCATGGCTTCCATTCACAGCACGGCAAAAACAAAAAACAAAAAACAAAGAAAAGATGATAAGTATATGTGCATCTAACAATATACATAAATATTACAACCACTGACAAAAGTATGGATGAAAAGAGAATAATCAAAAATCATGTTTGACTAAATCACCTCTCACAAAAACAACATTAAATGGAATAAAACCTACCTGGAAACATGAGATTTATTTTGTATGTAAGTAGTAAGCTTGATTAAGTCGAATTTTATACAAAACACAAATTAAACATTCTTCTCAAGCACACATGGAATATTTCCAAAATACTGAGAATAAATGATAGCCTCAAAAGACTCAAATTCCCAAGACTCAAGACCTAACAAACTATAGTCTTCAACCACATTCCCACAAATCTCAAATAACAAAAAGACAGCTAACAACATCCTAAGCCTAGAAGCAAGAAATATGTAGAAAAGAAAATCCTTCTATAAAGAGGAAACAATAAAGTACATTATGAAATACTGTAGAGGGAGACTAGAGGCCAAATTGGTGGGAGGGAAATAGGAGCAAGAAAATTATGCTTTTGAATACAGTGGGAGACAAAAGCTGAAAACAAAAGAGCTACTCTTTCAACTCAAAAAGATAAAAGATGTGATGCAAGGTCAAAAAAGAAAAGAACAGAAAAGAACAGAACAGAAAAGGAGAAATCAAGGAAATCTATAATGGCAGCAGTTACCACTAAAATAAAACAGCCAAGAAAATTCAGAAAATAAATAAATTAGCTCTTTAAACAAAATATTAAAATGACAGACTTGGCAAAACTACCAATTCACAAAGTATGGAATAAAATGATCAAACAATCATTACAAAATAGACTTTAAATTATAAAATATTATAAACTACCCATAAAAATATATTCAAGCAGGGCATGGTGGTGCACGCCTGTAATCCCAGAGACTTGGGTGGCAGAGACAGGAGGATCACAGTTTTTAGGCCAGAGGGAGCCTGCATAACTTAGTGAGACTGTCACAAGATAAAAAATAAAAAAAGGACTAGAGATACAACTCAGTGGTAGAGTGCTTGCAAAAATATTAGGAGAAATGGATAAATTTCTACAAAAATGAGAAAATTGGCACAAGGAGAAGAAAAACTAAAACAGCGTAATGACAAAAGAAATTTGAATGGATTTATCAACACTTCATACACAGAAAAGAGCAATTTCAGATTTTTTTAAATTTTTAATTTTGAAAGATTTTCAAGCTTGCAGAAGAATTACCAGCGAAGTACAAATAATATCCACAAACCCTTTACCCATATCAATAGATTGTTAATATTGTACCCAATTTGTTCCATCATTTGCCATTTATTCATGGCATACCCGCTCCCCCCTCTTGTCTCACTGTAATTTACCTCTAAAATACTTTTGAGTATGTATTTCCATAGAATGAGGATATTCTCTTATGTAACTAAAGTACAGTTACCAACTTCAATAAATGTTACATTTATATAATACTTTAGATTGTCAATTAACCCAATAATGCCCTTTATCAAAGTCCTCCTTCCCCCAGGACAGATTGAGTCTAGGATAATACCCTGCATTTGTCATGTCTCCCTCCTCAGTCTCTTTGAACTTGGAACAGTTCTTGACCTTTATTTTATGTGATCCTGACATTTTTGAAAGATATTATCCCTTCTCTTTTTCAATAGTGTGATCCTAATGTGAGGACTGTCTGATGTTTCATCATGATCAGATTCAACTTATATGTTTCTGGCCAGAATCCTTCATAAATGATGCTGTGTCTTTCTCAGAGCATTACATCCAGAAATATAGGATACCTGTTTCAGCAGTTACAATTCTACTTTTAGGTACGTCTCAAAGAAATGAAAAACTATGTCTAAAATTCCTGTACAAAAGTGTTCCCAGTAGCTTTTACTCCTAATAGCCAAAAACTGGAAGCAGACCATATGACCATCAACAGAAGAATAAACCATGTTGTTGTTATGTGCCGTCGAGTCAGGTTTGACTCACAGTGACCCTTTGTACAACAGAAGGCAACACTCCCCAACACTGTGCCATGCCCAACACTATTGTCAGTGCTTCTCTGCTATTCACAGGTTTTTCAATGGCAGATTGTTTCAGAAGTGGGCTGACAGGTCCTTCTCCCTAACTTGCAGCACCTGGTATTCCTAGGCAGTCTCCCATCCAAGGACTAACCTGGCTGACCCTGCTTAGCTTCGGAGATCTGGCAGGATGGAACACTAGGATGCTATGGCTGCATACAAACTCGATTATTGCTTTGGCCCCTTACACGTTGTTGTTGTTGTTGTTAGGTGCTTCTGAATTGGGTCTGACTCATAGCGACCCTCACAGGACTTTCAATGGCTGACTGCTTCGGGAGTGAATTGCCACATCCTTCTCCCCTTTTAGTGGTGCTGGAGACTGAACCTAGCTCCTCAGAGAGTATAGCGTGGCAAGTGAGCTAAATCCCAGCAGAATATTCATAAAAATGTGCCACTACTCTGCAATAAAAAAGAACTAATTAATGACAAGTAAAATAACACAAATCAACTGTAGAAACATTACATTAAATAAAAGACGTCAGATGCATAAGTAAATACTGTATAATTCCATTTAGATGAAGTTCCAGAATTAGCAAATGTAATCCATAGTGACAGAACAGATCACTGGTTGCCTTCAGAGGATTTGCTAGAAAACAGACATAAGAGTACTTTCTTGGGTGATGAAAATATTCTATATCTTGATAGTGTGTGGGTTACACAGATACACGTATTTTCAAATTTGTTCTGATCTACGCATTTCATTGTATGCAAATTATCTCAATAGAAAAATATAGGAAACATGCTATGTTGGAATTCCCAGGGGGACTGAGAGTACCGCAAACATGGCTAGTCCCAGGAGCTCATCTAGCTCACTTAGAGGACCGACCCCTCGCCTCAGGGGCAAATGACCCTTACCCTCTATCCAGGTCATTTGCTCCCATTGAATCCTATGGGGCAAGATAGTAATTGGCCACCTTTGCCATACATCCGGTTTTTCACTCTTCCCCCCACCTCCCATCGAGTGGGCCAAGATGGCACCCAAGGTATGGTAGCATCTAAAACCCCCCTGGTGCCCGATTGGTCATTTCTGATCCAACCCTGTTCCCCTGATTGACTGGCTATCAGGCCATATAAACTCCAGAGCTCAGAGTTCAACAGCCATTCTGAACACCATCCAAGAGAAGCTCACTGGATCCTTGTGGTTCCTTAAGGGCCCAAGGCCCATTTACTCATCTGCCTAGCCTAGCCTACAGCCTTCCTCCGACCTGCCTTCATCATACTTCAATACACCTGCCACCTCTATCCAACCCCGACCTCTACAATGCTAGATATCCTACACGGACCAACAGCTTCAAGAGGCAAGCCTCTGAAAGTCAAGTGCAGGGCCTCTGAAGTGGTGAAGGTTGCAAGCTGGAAGAGCAATGTCACCTGGGAGTCTCTGCCCCAGCTGCGGAAATAGCAGCTGAGTGCTTCCCTTCTCCAGCTTCCCTTTCCCCTCTCCCTAATCCTCCATTCCTTTCCCCTCCTTTGTGAATAAACCCCTGATCTTTTATCCTGTGTGTGACACTCTGTTCTCTGGCCACAGTCTCACCACTGGCACCCACCTCTTGCTTCCACCCACAATGCAGAGAGAGAGACACCCCAGAAAGAACCCCAGAGTTTAGGAACCACACATTAATTTTACTTAAACACAAGCCAAACCTTCCTAGCAAATCCAGCCCTAATTTTTCCTTTAAGTACACACTGTGATTCAGCTTCTTACACTTTTCATTAACATTCCAATCAGATCTCTTAAAATACTTGATGTATTAAAAAAAAATCTGTCTATACAATCCAATGATACTAACTCTTTAAGAGGAAAAAAAAACCACAAACTTACTAAGACAGAATGTCCAATGTAAGAATCCTAGGAACGTGTACTTCTCTTAGGAGCTTCATGAACAACTCCAATGTCCATTCCTTCCTCAGCCAATCTGAGCACCTCTATTCTAGATGAGAAAACTGACACTAAGAGACAAGGTAAAGACACTAGCCTAAGGTTATTTACTGACCTACAGGCAGCACAGTGTATAGTTAAGAGAGGACAGGCTCACAACTAAAGACTACTTTGGTTCTGGTTCTGTCCCTTACTGGCTTGTCCCTTGGGCAAGTTGGTTAACTTCCATGTGCTTCCCTTTCTTCATCTTTAAATGAAGATGTGTCTTTATTAAAGAGTATGTATTTCAAAAGAGCTATACTGAAGGTAAAATGAGTGAATGCAACTAAAGCATTCAGAATAAAAATAAGCACAAATAAATGTTCACAATTAATGCAAAGAAAGGATGAAAAGCAAAGTTACGATGTAGTTTTATGCCCTTTCCACTGCACTAGTACATGTATCTGTATTTTCACAATGAACTTGTACACAAGTTTCACATCTCATGCTTTGTCTGTATCCCTCATCATACCAAACACATTGTAGGTAACCAAATAATATTCTAAGCGAATTTAGGATTCTTATTTCTAAACTCTTGACACATAGGCCACTCTACTTCTGCTCAACAAGCTACCAAAATAACCAGAGTAAATGAATAATAAGAACTTAGATAATAGCACTTAACTATGAACAAAGGATCAGTCTAAGGACTTTATAGATTTCTCTTAGTAGATTACAAACACTCTATAATACAAAATTAGTTCTGTATCTATGAACCCTGTTGATGCTATAAAACATCTTCTAGGCAGGTCCAGCCTCCACACCAGGCCAGCCACCCTCCTGCCTTGCCCTAACCTGGGTCACCAAGTATTTAGCAGTCTGGTGAGGGAACCAGGCAGAAGAGGGCAGCAATTGCTGCCCTTCACAGCCCAAGGGCTTCTGCTTCCTCCAGGGGCTCTGGAAAATCTCAAGGCAGTCTTGGAAGCCATACATACTTTAGCTGCCCAAAGACAACTTCACACCTAGATAATAGAACAGGAAAGGTCATAAAATATTAAGCAAACAGAAGAGTGGAGCCTATTAAGCAAGACAAACATCTCTGGAAGCAATTATGGGAGCCATAGCTGTGCAGATATATCTAATGATTTTGGGGGAGGGCATTGGACCCCAGGGTTTCAGGCTTTGCAAGTGCTCTATCACTAGGCTGCACCCCAGTCCATTTTTTACTTTTTATTTTGAGACAAGGTCTCACTAAATTATGCAGGTTCTGCATCAGCCTCCCGTGTTACTGGGATTATAAGCACATGCCACTGTGCCTCCCATTTTTTTTTTTCCCGTAGTACTGGAGGTTGAACCCAGGGCCTCGCACCTGCATGCTCTGCAAGTGCTGGACCACTGAGCTGCACCCTCAGCCCATTTTTTTACTTTTAGAGACAGGGTCTCGCTAAATTACACAGACTGCCTCTGGTCTCGAACTTGCGATCCTCCTGCCTCTGCCTCCTGAGCCGCTGGGATTACAGACGTGCGCCACCTCGCCCAGCTGTGCCTGAAATATTTTATGACTTTAAGGAACTTTGGACAAAACTAAAAGAGTATCATAAAAAAATATAAGGTTTACAAGAAAATAAGTATAAAGTTTAAAAGTAAAAGTAACCAAGCTGAAGAAGGAATGAATTTTAAATGCACAAAGACTAGAAGAATTCCTCACCAAAAATCAATAGCTGAAGGAACAGAAAGCCCTTCACAAAACCATTAAAAGTTTTAGAGGATCAGTTAAGAGCAGGATTATTTGATCACTGTGCAATAACTGAAAAATGTGGAAAAAGCAGCAAGAGTTTGAAAATATCCAACAACAGAATCTTAAACTTAATTACAAAGCTTATGAATGAAAATAATGTATTTCAGGAAGAAAATAAAAAGCTTTCTAAAGAACTACAGAAAATTGAGAATGAGCAACAGCATCAAGAGATCTTGAACGTAAGGAATATATTTTCTAGATTTGCCAGTAACAGCCTTTTCATTTTTTGGTATTAACCAGTTATAATGAAAAGAGAATCTCCATATCTAATGTACAGAACAAACACATACTAAATTGGAGCACTCTGTCTTTAAAATGAATCTTTAAAAGTTTCCAAGATGTCAACTCACCCATAACATAACTCTAAGAAAAATGAAATTCTAATAATTGACATCTGTGATCAAAGTCAATCTCCAGTGGCTAAAAAAAAATGGAAAGCAGTTGTCCTACTGATAAGTCATCTTTCAATTTAGCTACAGTTGTTGCTGAAACACTTGGGCTTAATGTTCAAGAAGAATCTGAACCTCACCATCCCATCCTCCAGGTGATGAGCTCTACCACTATCTGGAAGGAGATCACAACAAACAGCCTTTTGAGGAATCTGTAAGAAATAGTGGAGATAATTTAAGATTTTCAGACTCTACTTAGAAGACTCCTCTCAAAGAAGAATTGACTACTTCAGTGTCATCTCCTGTATTTTAAGCTACCCCAATGTGAAAAGTAGTTTGGGTTTAAACACATTTATGTCCTTCTGTTTTAGACATGGCGGAGAGGGGGAGCCTTCTGAAAACAACCACTATTAGCAATATTTCTATTTCTAGATCCAAGAAACCTAGATCAAAATCTGAAGATCGTGCCCTTTTCACACATGATCTTGGGTTTAAAGTGAACAAGGTCATTAGCCAATCATCTTCTAATAAGCAGATAATTATAAATAAAAATTGAAGAAATCCATGGGTGAACAAGATAATACTAAACACATTAAAGACACTATTATTTATAAATATGTGGTGTCCTGAAATCATTGGGAAGCAGAAAGGAAGAGAAAAAAAGCTAAAGAGGAAAGTGAACAGGAAGTAAGCTGCCCCCAGGCCTCTTCTGATAAGAAAAGTGCTTTTACTTTCCCAGTGCATAGTCAGTTTTCCATGAATGGAGATGGTGCTGTTGATAAACCTCTGGGTCCATCTCATCCGTTTTCAACCATTCAGCATCAAGAGAAAAGCCACCAAAAGCAAATTTAAGCAAGTGACTATTTATGAGGCGTTGAAACCCATTCCATAGGGTTGGTCCTCAGGCCATAAGGCCTTGAGTAGGAGCAGTGTCTTACCGAGATTCACCAGAGGAGCTTTGTTTACAGAAGTGCATCCTTCAGGCATTGAGTAAATGCCTTCCAGACCATATAATACCGCTAAAAATAAAAGAAGAAAATCTTGTCTTCAAAATCTATGTCTATGTGAAAGTCTGGAGACAGAGAACCTTTTTGATAATAAGAAGGGTGTTGATTCTCAGGAGCCTATAAAAGTAAAAATGAAGTCAGTCCATACAGGATGTGAATTTCCATCAGCTGTTCAATTAAAATTCCTGTAGAACTGCTAAAACAAAGTTTCCACAAAATCACCAAGACGTGTCCTTTAAAAATACCCCATGGAGTATGGATCCAGGAGCAGACCTTTCTCAGTATAAAATGGATATCACTATGACAGACATACAGGATGGCAGTCAGTCAAGATGAGGAGAAACAGCAGACATGGACTGCACACTGGTCAGTGAATTCACTCCTTTAGAAATGAAGAACAAAGAGCAAAAAGTAGGAAAAAGTCAAGGTAGAGAAAGAAAAATGAGGGATAAATTGGAAAATATGTTTGATAGGACAACACATGAAGAATATGAATTCCATTTGGCAGCTAGTTTCTCCCATGTAGCAGATGAAGAGGAGGAACTGTCTACTGCCACAGAGTAACCAACATGAAGCTATATTTTAAAGATGGGAGAAATACTGGCTTAAAAATTTTTGCTCATATGAAGGTAGTTTGGAACAAAGGAGAAGAAAATTTCTTGGGCACACATGTAAGGAATGTGAAATTACATGTAAGGAATGTGAAATTTCATATGCATCTATGCCAGCAGAAGAAAGGAAAAAGAAGTAGCCTTCCTGCTCAAGACACCAATTTCACTACATTCCACCCAACACACCAGAGTATTTCTGGGAAGTCTGTTTTCCTTCCACTCACACTTGTATGAAAAGAGTTTATATTAAGGAAGATCTTGATCTTTGCCCTCACCCAAAAACACAACAGCTTCACAGTGGAATCTTTTCTCCAAAAAGCAGGGAGAAGATGCAGGGGTCAAAGCAAAAACAGAAAGATAAAGGACAGTTTTTCCCCATTTTAGTTATTTACAGATAAAGTTAGTAATAAACATTGACTTTTTTTTTAAAGAAAACATTTTCTAATAAGGCTAGGTGTCACTTTTACATAAAATATAAAACCATTTAACAATAATTCATTATAAAAAATAAAGTCCTAGGTCTGGGGGCATATATCAGTGGTAAAGCACTTGCCTAGCACGTGGAAGGCTCTGGGTTTGATCCCCAACAACATAAATGCAGGAGGAAGGAAGGAAGGACAGACAGACTCAAAGAAAACAAAACTTTCTTTCAAAAAATATATGCAATAGAGCTGGGGATGTAGTCCAATGGTAGGACATTAGCCTGGCATGTGTGAGTGAAGCCCTGGGTTCAATCCCCAGCACATGTAAAAAAAGAGAAAAAGAAAAGAAAAGCAAAAGAAAGAAATCTGCATTTATGAAACAAATACATCCTAAGGGATTTGCAAGTACTCAAAGTCAATTTATTCATTTGCAACTGTGGAATTTTACTTGAAAATCAAAACAGGTAACATACAAGTAATAATCTGAAATGTTAACGATTAAGTTTTGAGTATTTTCTTTCTCTCTAGTTATATACAAAAACCACTAAACAAAAGCATATCATATTTATGTAGAATGTTTCTACCTGATGATGGCTTGAGAATAAAGCACTTAAATTTTTCTAATCCTTTCCACTATAACCATGAGAATGTTAGCTGTACATGGACTCATCTCTCCACTCAGACTAGGCAAAATGAAATAACTTATGAACAACCAGAAAATGAGATATAAACAATGTTCAAAGGTAAATTATGGGCTGACACCCTTTGTTCAAAAGAACAAAAATCATTCTCTGCCAACCCTTTATCTGCTTCCATTCCAACAGATCTTCAAATGATTAATTCCCTCAAAGGGCAATATGAACAACATCTAGCTCTTTTAAAAGTAACTGAAAGAAGGCCAGGTGCTATGGTGCACAATTTGTAATCCCACTGATTTGGGAGGTGGAGTTAGAGGAAGGTGAATTTGAGGTCAGAGGCAGCCTGCACAACCTAGCACAGCCCTATCTCAAAATAAAAAATAAAAAATAAAAAAGGGGCTGGGAGTGCAGCTCAGTGATGGAGCATTTGACCAGCATGTGCAAGGCCCTGGGTTCAACCTACCAATACTGCAAAAATAAAAATAAACTCAAAAGATATTATAAAGAATTATTTGCCATGTTTTTGGCAAATTTTAAACATTTTAAACAAAAATGTCACTTCTTTCACAGACCTTTTCCCATTAAGGCAACCTGGCTTCATCTTTCGGCATGTCTGATAGATGTGACAGTGTTTGTAATGACCCAACACATCTTCCAAGTACCAGGTGCTTTTCTATGAATGTACACCTCAGAGCAAAAATTAACTTTTTCCTAAGGTCTTGCACATTAAGTTCCACAAAAAAGACTGTTTTTTAAAAAATCAGAGAGCAGTTATTTTGTTATTTTACTTATTCTGAATATCTTATTCAGAAAATTGGTTCAGTGTCTTTAAAAAATTAGAGACAGAGGACGAAAACAAGCTAAAAATTTTTCTAGATGAAAGACAGAATAGGAATTTTCAATTTTTTTATTCAGCATCTCAAGAAAGAACAGCTTATATGTTTCTAGTTTTTTTTTGTTTTTTGGTTTTTTTCCCGGTACTGGGGGTTGAACCCAGAGCCTCCCGCCTGCATGCTTTCCAAGTGCTGGACCACTGCACCCCCAGCCCTTTTTTTTTTTTTTTTTTTTTTTAGAGACAGGTTCTCGCTAAGTTACGCAGACTGCCTCTGGTCTCGAACTTGCGATCCTCCTGCCTCTGCCTCCCAAGCTGCTGGGATTGCAGGCATATACCACCGTGCCCCCAGCTATTAGTTTCTTATTTTTATGCTCACTTACATGTATATTAACAAAACAGTAAGAAATCAGCAAAACAATTATAGAAAAGGTAAAATAAAGAGTAAAGATACACTATCACAAACCAAGAAATAAACCTCTTCAATCAATGAAAACTGGATTGACATACTTCTAAAGTCAAAAAGGTTAACACCTTGATTTAGACATCTGTTCTCTCCTAGTGTGACTACCGCTTAGGGACCCCTGCATCCTGTATTTCACTGTGAGGATCACAACAAATTATGGATAACATTGCAAAGAATGGGAATTCCAGAGCACTTAACTGTACTCATGAGGAATCTGTACACAGACCAGGAGGCAGTCATTCAAGCAGAACAAGGAAACACTGCTTGGTTTAAAGTAAGGAAAGGTGTGCATCAGGGCTGTACTCTTTCACTATACCTCTTCAAAATCCAGGGTGAGCAAATAATCCAGGAAGCTATACTTTATGAGGGCTGGGATTTAGCTCAGTGGGTAGAGCGCTGCGCTGCAGTCTCTGAGGCCCCGAGTTCAATTCCCAGCACCACAAAAATGGGAGAAGGGCCTGGCAATCCACTCCCAAGGCAATCCCGAAGCACTCAGCCATTGAAAACCCTATGAGGGTCGCTATGACTGACTCGACAGCACCCAACAACAGCAACAATACTTTATGAAGAAGAATGTGGCATCAGGTTTGGAGGGAGATTCATTAACAACCGGCGTTATACAGACGCCACAACTCTGTCTGCTGAAAGTGAAAAGGATTTGAAACATTTACTGAAGAAGATCAAAGAACACAGCTTTCAGCATAGACTGCACCTCAACATTAACAAAACAAAAATCTTTACAACTGGGTCAGTATGCTACTTCATGATAAATGGAGAAAAGATTGAGGCAGTCCAAGATTTTGCTTTAGTTGGTTCTACAATCAACACCCACAGAAGCAGCAGCCAAGAAATCAAAAGACTCATTGCTCTAGGAAAGGCTGTGGCAAAAGATTTCTTTAGAGTACTGAAAAGCAAAGATGTCACACTGAAGATGAAGGTGTGCCTGACTCATGCCATGGAATTTTCAGTCACATCATATGGTTGTAAAAGCTGGACACTAAATAAGGGAGACAGGAGAAGAATTGATGGTTTTGAATTATGGTGCTGGAGACAAATATTGAATATATCATGAACTGCCAAAAGAATCAACAGATCCATTCTATAAAGAACTGAAACCAGAGTGCTCCTTAGAAGCAAGGATGGCTAGACTGTATTTTATGTATTTTGGACACATTGTCAGGAGGGACCAACCCCTGGAGAAGGACATTGTGTTTGGGAGAGTGGTGGGTCAACAAAAAAAGGAAGACCTTCAACTAGATGGACTGACACAGTGGCTGCCCCAATGGGCTTAAACATAACAAACATTGTGTGCCTAGCAGAGAATTGGTGAGTGTTTCTTTCTGTTGTACACAGGGTTGCTATGTTTCAGACCCAACTCCACAGCACCTAAGAACATCAGCCTCCAGCATATCCTCCAATCCACTCTATCCTCCACAGCAATCTAATTAAAAGATCTCACTCTCTTGTTCTCCTATAGAAACTACTACTTTGCTCATCCTCTTTCAGGTTAAAACCTAGCTCTAGCCTTCCTTTTCATCTATATCCACATCTTCTCTACACTCTAGATAACTAAACAACAATGTTCCCTCTACCTGAAACACAATTCTCCCATCTTGAATTATCAACCCTGAAAACCATTTGTGGATGAAAACAGAGGTTCACAGAAATAACTTGTTCAAGGGCATACAACTAGTGATAAAATCATAGCTAGAATCCTCTAGAATAGAAATTCTTCCTTTGCTGTTCCTAAAGCCCTTTCCAAGTACTTCTATTATATTTGTCAAATGTAGCAGAGCTGGTTAAATGCCAAGCTCTTCCCATTAGTCTACATACTAACTTCTCTGAGATGATTCTTTGGGGTGTAGGAAGAAAAGATTTGTTTAGTCTTTAAAAAAATAAAGCTTTACTAAGATTAGTGTAAAGACTCGTACTTGTTCTGACGGACACACATCAAGAACTGCAGTCACTACCTCGAGAAACCCAAGGAAAAAGTGGAAGTTCCATAAGCAGTGGGGTTTACTTCTAGCACATCATGATTCACTGGGCTTTATCAGTGCCCAGTTAAACAGACTTAGGGATTATTTAGTTATAACTAAATTGACCCTCACAACATGGAAAAGTAGTTTTAAAAAAAAATTCCCAAAAGACTGCAAAGATAATAAGAATACAAGCATAAGCCAGTAAGAAAATGAGAAGCCCAAGAAGCCTAACCAGTACAAACTATTCCTCACTATATTATTACACAAAATAATCTAGTAGATCAATCACACTGCTCTTACTAAAAATTATTACCACGTTAATGAAAAAAGGCTACTGTTAACATAAAGTATTCTTTTCTTTCTCATCTTCTTAAGCATCAAACTTGTGTAATTCATTATGTATACTAATATACGAATGTCATATCAGCACATGTATCTAATTTACAGGCAAGCATATATTAAGGTACAAACTCAAAGGTTTACTAATTAGGGGTGACACTCAGAATATCCACTGATTCAGGAATAGATGAAGTTGTTTTCCTCTTTAAGGTGATAATCAGCCTTCCCAATTTGCCCAGGTCTGAAGGAATACGGTAGGCTGAATAATGACCCCTCCTAAAGAGTTCTGCATCTCCAATCTCTGCATACTTTATGTGATAAAGAGGTTTTACGAGGCTCACTGAATTAAGAATTTTGATATAAGGAGCTTATCTTGGGTTGTCTGCGTGTTGTTGTTCGGTGCCATCAAATCGGTATCCAAATCATAACAACCCTACATACAACAGGCGAAACACTTTGTCAGTGCTTCTCTGCTATTCATAGGGTTTTCAATGGCAGATTAATTTTTGGGAGCGGGTTGCCGGGTCTGTCTCTCAAGCCTACAGTATCTGGTGTTCCCAGGTGGTCTTCCATCCAAGTACTAACTAGGTCCAGCCCTGCTTAGCTTCCGAGATCAGACGGGATCAGATGCCACAGTGTTATGGATGCAGTGGAACCCATATAATCACAGGACTCCTTATAAAAGGGTTGAAGCAAGAGGCTGAAGTAATGGGAGAGAAGAGACACAGAAACCACAATCTCCAGAAGCTGAAAAAGTCAAAGATATGGATTCTCCCTCAGAGCCTTCAGAATGAACCCATATTGGCCATGTTGGCACCTTAACTATAACCCAGTGAAACTGATTTTGATTATGATCCCCAAGAACTGTAAGATATAAATGTGTGTTGTTGTAAGTCATTAAGCCATTAAATTTGAGGTAATCTGTTACAGCGATGACAGAAAACTAACACAGGAGCTTCTCAAGATACGAGAGTTCAAGGGCTAAACCAAGATAAGCTGGTCACGCTATCTCAGTTTTTCAACGATCATAATATGAAGTTCACAGTACACATAAGAAAAAAACTTTGCTGAATGATTTTTATAATGAAATATATAAATACTACACTCTTACAAATATGTCATATGTGTTATTTTATTTCCTTCTAACATCTCTCTGTGGTAGGAATGAATCAGGTTTACCATTCTGAGGCTGTAAGAACTAAAATTTGAAGGAGTTATGTAACATATCCAAGAAGACAGCAAGCAAGAGATGGTACCATATCTATAATACAGGCCTTCTGGTCTAAGTCATGGTGGTCAAGAACCTGTATTATTAGGTAGGCTGCCTACATGCCAATTTAAACTCCAAAAACCTAATAGCTGCTTAACCTCATCCAAGTTACTTAACCTCCCTACTTACTGATCTGTAAAGCGCAAAATGAAGTTAGTAATACCTAACTTACGGAGTTGTTACGATAATTAAATGTACTAAAATATGTAAAGAACAGACCATATTCCTCACAAAGAGAAAGTTGACAATACATGTTCACTGTCACTGATGTGTTGCAGCTATACTGCATTTATACATAGAATGCTCTGTAGTACTTAATCAAGAATCATGAAGTACGCAAAAGAAAAAGAATGGAACCACAATGAATAATGTGATTATTCTGTGAAGGTAATCTAAAGTTAGTACTCTTGGCAAGAAAGACAAAAGCAGAAGACATAATTGAGATCTGTAAAATTATGACAGTATTAAGTGGTAACAAAATTCAGTAACATGGTAGGATAAGGAGAAAATCTTAGAAACTAAAATATTATAGTATAAGCATGCTGTACTCAATCTACAAAATAGAAATGGATCACAAAATTTGGGGACCATTTCTGAATGAAAAGACAAAAATGGCTATTAAGAGCAGCTCATCAACTCTTTTACAAACCTACTGCCTAAACTCTATAATAGCTTGTTGTTTTTAGCTCAGTTGGTAGAGTGCTGCTCTGTGCTGTCTGAGGCTCTTGGTTCAATTCCCAGCACCGCAATAATGGGAGAAGGATGTGGCAATCCACTCCTGAAGCAATCCTGAAATAATCAGCCATTGAAAACCCTATGAGGGACACTATAACTAGGATTTGACTCTATGGCACCCACCTACCAACACCACCACCAACTCTTTTACATAGCTTTTGCCTAAACTCTACAATGCAATGATTTAGGTATCTATTTCTCTCCAGGGGAACAAGGATGTTGGGAAATGACGAACTGGAACAGATTATACCAAAAGTTAGGTCTCGGATTAAGTCAGTGTCATGTGGTAATTTCAATTTCCCAAGGAAGAAGACCCTCAAAAGAACCAGTCTAAATATTCTATTTTAATACCTTTTAATAGTTCTGCTAAACAATAATCAAAATCTAAATTTGGCAGTCTAAACAAGTCTCAAAATATACTAACCCAACTGTTTAAGCTAAAAGTTCTTAAACTTTTCACACTCTAAAATCCTTAACATTACTTTGAGAGTCAACAAACTTTATAGAACTTTAGGACTACTACTTTCAATATTAGGCTAATTAATTTATTTTCCTTAACAGGTAGGTCATAATCTCCCCATCACAGCTACGGAATAAAGCTGAGAAAATATATTGAGGTTAGTTTAAGCTACAGTAGCGAGAAATTCTCCAACATAATAGAAACATGGTTAATTTAAATTTGCAACCAGTTTAAAGAACCACATTCTAATACTTAATTTAGTTTCCACCACCTAACTAAAAAAGAAAGAAAGAAAGAAAGAAAGAAAGAGGATACCAGTGCATTTTAAACCTGAAATGAAAAGTGTAATCTTTGCCTTACAGCCATTTCAGCAGCTGCCCATAAGGAGTAACATGGTCCAAAGATGGGAAAGATCAAAGAAAGGAAGAAAATACATCACGTACAACCAACCAGGCAGCTCCCAGAAAAAAGGGGAAATGAATACAACATTTCAGCACTTTGCCTACAAATTTAAATTTAAAATTATGTGAGTGGACTCCTCTTACAAGTATTTCTTAGTGTTAACATAATACCAAAAAGTGTAAAGATGGGAGAATGGCAATAGCTTTATCAAAAGAACTCAGAATGAAGGGCAAGTGACTAAAGTTTTTGTTCTCTAGCTTCTATCATCCCTCCATTCATAATTCCTCAGCCACACAAGTGTTTCCTTTTCCTTTTACACATATTATTCTATGTGAACAACAACTCCACTTCAGTGTCTTCGGATTCCATTAGGCACCCATAATAATGAAAATATTGTTGCTGCTTGGCAGAAATAAGCTAAAAAGAAACCTAATTTGTGTAGGTGCTAATGTAGGAAACTGAAAATCACTTTGACTGTAAAACCATCTTTTCAATCACCAAATGTCACACATCCCTGCAGAAATTCCTCAAGAGAATTCCCTTGAGGAATTTCTTCAGAAAAGACGCACAGCAGTCCTTTGACTGACAAGGTCTCTCTGCTCCCCAGAAAACCTCCAAGGTGTCTGAAACTAACAGAAACCCCACAAAGCTTCGGGGACAAAGCCCTGGTAACTGCTTGCAAAATAACAGTCCTCGCCCTCCCATTACTAAAGGCTTGTTACCCAAAAACTGCTTTACACACGACATTTTAGACACCCTTCCCCACCAAGCCAACTGCAGAAGTGCCTCCGAACGCCCCCAAAAGTTTCCAAGAACAGCAACACCAGTGTAACTCGGGCCCATAGGCCGTGCGAGAAACGCCCAGAAGAAGCCCTGCCTGCACGCCACTCTGTCCCCGCACACCTGACCTGCACAGCGTGCGGACCGCGCTGCGGGAGCACACAACCCGCAGGGAACCCGAGCGCCCCACCTGTCCCGAACCACCACCCCAGACCGCAGCACCTCCGCCAGTACAAAGGCTCCCGGGGCTTCCCGTCCGGTCCCTGTCCTCCCCCTCAATCTCCGCGCGTTCCATAACACCTAGAGGGGGAAAACCGCGGGGCAGCCAGCCGACAAGACTTGGGGGTGTGACCCACACCTCCCCCCGCCCCGGAAACTCCCGAGAGGCCGCAGCGACTCACCAGACCAGGGAGCACAGAGACAGGCAGGAGACCAGGGCCAAGGCCCGCCGGGACTTCTTCATTTTCTCCTCCTTCTTCCCCCTGCCACAAGGCGGCACATCCTCCCGGCAGCCGCCACTGCTGAGGCCAAGATGGAGGAGCCGGGGCGGGAGCCGGAGCGGGAGCGGGAGCGCGGGGATGCGACCAGGCGTCGGGACAGCCGGGGCGCCCAGGCAGCCGCTCCTGCGCTGCTCTCCGAGGGGCCCCCAACGGCGCGAGCGCACGCGCTTCACAACAGGGCTCCGGGCACCGCCACTGCTGCTGTGGCGGCCGCCGGCCCGTCCCCGCCCGCCGCCTCCAGCCGCCGCCGCCGCCACTGCCGCCCCATCGCGCGCTCCCCCCACCCCCGCCTGGCCTGGCCCTCTCTAGGTGCTGCAGGCGACCAACGGCCGCCCTGTACCCGCCTTTCAACAGCCAATCGCCGGCGGGGCCGCGACACCTCACACTCAGCTGAGCTGGAAGGAGACGCGTCACCCACGTCCCGCGGCGCTAGCGCCCCGACCGGCCTCGCGCGGGCCACGCCCCCTCCGACGTCTCCGGCCAGGAGGCTGGAAGGTGGAGGACATAAAGCTTCTGAGCAGCGAAGGCTGATCTCCGCCCACTCAGGTCTCGCCCAATCACAGGCCCGGGTTCAGGGTGTCCCGTGACCCTCCGCTTTCCGCCTTCCAGTGGCCCCTCCCCTCACCCTGAGCACGTCAAGTGCGCGCAGCGCCCCATGGGAGTTGTAGTTTACCGTCCCCGAACCCGCCCCGTTTCCCGCTCCCTGTTCTTCCTAGAATCCACTGGTTTGATGACAGAAGTCTATAGTCGCTTCCCACAGCGAGACTGACTGGATTTGGAATTGTTACACTGTTTTCTCCTTTGAAGACAGTGCGTAGAAAGACCTAGAACGATGGTCGGAGGCGGAGAAGAAAATGTACTAATGAACTTTAAAAGGCGGTTTCCCGGAGTCCACAGGGTCCGGCCCATTGATCTAGATACTGATTGGTAGGTGGAAAGGGGCGTGTCAAGATTTCATCTCTCATGATTGGTTAGAGCCCAGAGACATGCACTAGTCCTCTTGCCGCGGCGAGAATTTCGCCGCCCGCCAGATTCGTCAGTGACGTTCAGTTGGTTTTCTTTCTCTTCTAGCTTTGGGTTATCTGCAATGGGGCCAGAAGGGAAACTGCGGTCCCTACTAGGGGAGCGAGGCTCTAGCCAAAGCTCCAAGTTCTGGGTTTCGCCAAGGTGGGAGGGGTGGTCGCGCACACCTACGTATAGCTTATGGTCAGCAGGGAACAAAATGATTTGACCCACTCCGTAATTCTTGGAAATTAATGAATTAGCTACATGTTAGAGAAATTCTACAAAGAATAGTAGTTTGGGTTTTAGAAGAGTTCACCCTAAACTACTTTTTCTGGCAAATACTTAGATAACAGTCCCAATTAGTCTGTTGATGCCACTCTTTGTATATATCAAAACCCTTTCTATTCCCCACCGCAGAAGGCAAGCATGTACCTCAAGAATAGTATCAAATGATTTCCATGCAAGTTAAAAAGGAGATAGTAGTAATAGAAGGATGAGGATTGGTCAACTTTTTCTATCATGTTGGGCACGCCTTTCTTACACCAGGAACTATGCTAGTCGGGATAGGGTACGAGTATGCTTCAGTTTATCCTCGGTAGATCATTGCCAAAGAACTTCTATTAGAATTCATGTGCATCTCAAGCCTGAGAATTTGCGGATCTTCCTGACTTTTCTCGTGCCCCTGTCATCCCAAACCCACAAGCTTACCCACTTTTTAAAATATATTTTTGCTTTTTAGTTGACACATAGTAATTATATGTATTTCCAAGGAACACTGTGACATTTAAATACATGTATACAATGCGTGGGGCTGGGGTTTAGCTGAGTTGGGGAAGTGCCACTCTGCTCACTCTGAGGCCCTGGGTTCAATCCCCAGCACTGAAGTTCCCTATCTGTATACTGCTACAGTTGCTTTTGAATGATCTTTACCAAAATTTTACTTGCATATGATATTAAAGATATCATTTGATAATTTCCGAATTTGGTTGGATCCCCTTTGTTGGGAATAGGCACAAATATGTATCTCTTCCAGTCACTTGGCCGTTTCCAAAGCTGTTGGCATAAACAACTGAGCACCTCCAGTTTATTGAAACATCTCTCTTGGTTCATATTCCATCAATTCCTGGAGCCTTGTGTTTCACCAATGCCTTCAATGCAGCTTCCACTTCATCCTTCAGTACTGTTGGTTCCAGATCATATGCAATCTCTTGAAATGGTTGATTAGCCACCAATTCTTTTTGGTATAATGACCCTGTGTATTCCTTCCATCTTCTTTGGATGTTTCCCACGTTGTTTAATATTTTCCCTATAGAATCATTCATTGTTGACACTCAAGGCTTGAATTTTTTTCTTCAATTCTTTAAGCTTGAGAAAAACAGAGCATATTCTGCCCTTTTGGTTTTCTAACTCCAGTTCTTTGCATGTATCATAATATTTGATTTTGTCTTCTCGAGCTACCCTTCGAAATCATCTATTTAGTTGTTTAACTTTATCATGTCTTCCTTTTACTTTAGCTACTTGACATTCAAGGGCAAGTTTCAGAGTCTCTTTAGGCATGTAATTTGATCTTTTCTTTTTCGCTGTCTTTTTAATAACCTTTTGCTTTCCTCATGAATGATATCTTTGATTAAACATAAAAAAGATCATTTGCATGGCATTTTCAGGTAATGTTTTGTTGTATACAGCACTGCTATGAGTCAGACTCAATTCCACAGCACCTAACAACAGCACAACGTCCAATTACATACTTGTGCCATTAACCATTCTCTCTCCCTTCCTCCCACCCCAACACATTTCCCAGACTCTGTAACCACTATTCTATTCTGTACTTCTTTGAAATCACCCTTCTAACTTCCACATGTGAGAACACATGGCATTTGTCTTTCTGTGCCTGACTTACTTCACTTAGCACAATGTCCTCTGGCTCCATTTATGTGGTTGCAAATAACAGAATTTCATTCTTTTCAATGGCTGAATGATATTCCATTCTGTATATATACTACATTTCCTTTATTCATCCATCAATGGACACTTATTGATTCCATATCTTGGCTATTGTGAATACAGGTGCAAGCATGCATGTGTCTTCAACATACTGATTTCAATTCCTTTGGATATATATACAGTAGTGGAATTGCTGGATTAGTTGGTAGTTCTAATTTTAGTTTTTTGAGGAAACTTCACCCTGTTTTCCACAGTAACTGTACTAATTTACATTCCCACTAACAGTATATGACAGTTCCCCATTCTCTGAATCCTCACCAGCATTTATTTTTGGTCTTTTTGATAATAGTTATTCTAACTAGAGTAAGATTACATACCGTTATGGTTTTGATCTGCATTTCCCTAATGATTAGTGATGCTGAAAATTTTTTCATATACTTGTATAACTTCTCTTGAGAAGTATCTGTCAGTTCTTCACTTGTGTTTTAATTGGATTATTTTGATATTTATTATAGAGTTGTTTGAGTTCTTTGTATGTTCTGGAAATTAATCCATTGGTGAATAAACAATTTGCAAATATTTTCTCCCATTTTGTAGGTTGTCTCTTCATTCTGTTGATTGTTTCCTTTGCTGTGCAGAATCTTTTTAGTTTGGGCCAAACTTATTTGTCATTTTTTTTGCTTTTGTTCCCTGTGCTTTTAGGGTTCTATCTAAAATAGCTTCACTCAAACTAGTGTTCTAAAGCATTTCTCCTATATTTTCTTTTAGTAGTTTCAAGGTTTTGATCCATTTTGAAAAGCACAGCCTCTTCTTTTCCACCAACTCACTGCAATGATCTTTTGGAATAACTAGTAGATAGAATTTTGGGGCTGGGGTTTAGCTCAGGTGATAGAATGCTGCTCTGTGCTCTCTGAGATGCTGAGTTTGATGCCCAGCAGCACAAACATGGGAGAAGGACGTGGCAATCCACTCCCAAAACAATCAGCCCTTGAAAACCCTATGAGGGTCACTATGAGTCAGACCCAACCTGATAGCACCTAACAACAACAACAACAACAACACTTCTTCAGTAATCTACAGTGGTTTTCAACCTGGGATGATTTTTCCTCCAGGCTGTAATTGCTAGTCCTGGATGCATTTTTGGTTGTGAAAACTGGGGAGGTGCTTCTGGTTTGCATCAGATAGAAGCCAGTGATGCTGTTCTCCATCCCATGGAGCACAAGGCAGCTATCCATAACAACAACAAAAATTACTTGCCCTCCCCCTCCCCCACCAAAAGTGCCAAGATTGGGAGGCTCTGTTGTAACAGAATCTCCCAATCTGATAAAATTTTTAACCACTGACCATATATGGTAATTCATGTTCCCTGCAGATCCTTGGGTTATTCTGGATGTCATGAAGGACTAAATAGCATAATGAACATGAGTTATCCCGTTCCTAAAAGGTTAACTGCACAGAAACTATGGGCAACTGAAATCCTTGCTCTGATAAAGATCAGAAATTCTCTTTGCTAAAGGCAAAAAAGAACAAGCAGATCTCAGAAAAGGAGCCAATCACTTCTCATCATCATCTTTGTCCTTTATCTCATATATAAATCATATTTAAGAAGCCCAGAAGAACTGTTCGTCCCATTTAAAATAGTGGTATTTGATAAGTGAGCTTAGACATATTTTGATTTAGTTGAAAAATTACCTGCTTCTCTCAGTAATACAAAATGCTAAGGCAGCTGAGTATGGTGGGGCACTCCTGTAATCCCAGTGACTGGGGAGGCAGAGACAGGAGGATTAGAAAGTTCTAGGCCAAAGTCAGCCTGCATAACTTAGTGAGACCATCTTAAGATAAAAAATTAAAAAGAGTCTAGAGGTAAGCTCCATGGTAGAGCACTTACAAAGTATGTGCAACCCCCCAGTGGCACAACAAAGAAATTGCCCAAGTAGTATATATCTAACTAACCTTACAGAGAAACAGCTGTTGCTCAATGACATTAGATGCTTCCAAAGTAAAAGTCTGTTAGAACAGAAATACCCTGGATATCAGGGAAAGAGATGCCAAAGTATTGAGATGAAGCTAATAACAAAAAGGGCAAATATGTCAGTCAGCATTTAAAATTTTAACTCTATACGAATATAGTATGTCATTGTTGTTAGGTGCTGTCAAATCAGATCTGATTCACAGTACCCTCTTAGAGTTTTCAATGGCTGATAGTTTCAAATTGCTTTGGGAGTGCATTGCTGCTTCTGTCACCTGTTTTTGCCATGCTGGGGATTAAACCCAGATCCTCAGTTAGTACAGTGCTGCTCCCAGAGTGTGGTGCAGCACTCTACTAAACTGAACTAAACCCCAGCCCTGAATATAATATAAACAGAATTTTTTCTACTATTTCCCCTCACTTCATTTCTTCTCTTTTATGTATGTGTAGGTATGTGTACAGAACAATATATATCTCTATTATTTAGCTACTCCCTTTCTTAAAAGAGCCTAAATTACTTTTCCAATCTACCCTAACAGAAGACTGATAATTTGGCCACTTTGGGATTTAAAAGTATTTTATGGTTTAAATATAAAATGCCCCCCCGCAAAGGCTCATGTTTGAATGGCAGTGAGTCCCAAGTGAGTGGCACTGTTTTGGGAGACTATGGAACTTTGGGAGGTGGGACATAGCTGGTAGAAGTAGGCCACTTCAGAGGGCAAGCCTTTGAGGGTTACCTGGCCCCTGATTCTGGCTTGCTTCTGTCCACCATGATGTGAAGAGTTCACCTCCATCACAGGCACTGCTGTCTGCTCCTCAGCCATGCCTTCTTTGCCACTATGGACCAAAATCCTCTGAAACCGTGAGTCAAATAAACCTGTCCTTAAATCTATCTCTGTCTGGTATGTTGTCATAGCAATGCAAAAGCTAACATTTGAGCACCAGGTTTGCAGGGAAGATTGGTTTTGGAAGCACAGAAATGAGTTTAAGTTTCTGGCAGAAGTTGTTGTTATTAGGTGCAGTTGAGTTGTGTCCGACTTATATCAAACCTCATAGGGTTTTCAGTGGTTGACTATTTTGGGATTGTTTCAGGAGTGGGTTGCCACATCCTTCTCCTGTTTTTGTGGTAATGGGGATTGAACCTGGGGCCTCAGAGAGTGCAAGTGGCACTCTACCAACTGAACTAAACCCCAGCTGTCAAGAACAATAACAATTACAAAAAACAATTTAAAAACTCTTGCTGGGTATGGTGGCACATGCCTATAATCCCAGCACTCAGAAGACTGAGGTAGGAGGATTGTGAGTTCAAGGCCAGTTTGGGCTACATAACAAGACACTTTCTAAAAAAAACTCTCATAAAAGCAAAAATAAAAAAAAATAGAAGTATTAGAAAATAGAAGATATAATCCATAAAGTAAGCAAAAAAAAAAAAATGACTAATCCAGGAAGCACAGTGTGCCTACACTGGACAGAAAAGATGCAAGAAGATAAACATGTTTCAAGCCATTTTCCTAGAGTTGAAGAATAGGAATTTCCTAACTGAAAGTGCCCTATTGTTGTTGCTGGGTGCAATCAAGTCAGATCCCACTCATAGCGACCTTATGTACAATAGAACAAAACACTACACAACACTGGGCCGTGCACATGATCATTTTATGTTTGACCCCAAAGTTGGAGCAACTATATTTCTTCTCATTTTGAGTTGTGCCACATCAGCAAAAGGAGGTCCCAGAGGCTTTACTCCACTCCCATCATTAAGGCCGGCACTATTTGAAGGAGGCAACTCTTCCCCATTCTTTTTTTGAATGCCTTCCAACCTAAAGAGCTCTTTTTCCATCATGATATTTGACAGTGCTTCTCTGCTATTCATAGGGTTTTCAATGGCTAATAATTTCAGGAGTGGGCTGCCAGGGCCTTCTTCCTAGTCTGTCTTAGCATGGAAGCTCAGCTGAAACCTGTCTACCATAGGTGGCCCTACTGGTATCTGAAATACCAGTGGCATACCTTTGAGCTATAGCAACACTCAAGCCCCCACTGCAAAAGTAGCTGACAAACACACGTTCAGCAAAATGGATAAAAGGATAATTGACACTAAGGTGCATCATTGTGAAATTTGAGAACATTGGAAGCAAATAGAAGATCTTAAAAGTATGTGTGAGAGAGAGAAATAGACCATACTGAAAGATCAGCAATCAGAATGGTTTAAGACTTCCAAATATTTACACAGGAAGTTGAAAGAGAGTGGAGTAATGCCTTCCAAAGACTAAAGGAAGATTATTTCCAACCAGGAAACCTGGTCAAATAATGTATTGGTCAAATACCAGAGGGAATAAAGACAGTGTCAGACAGGTGAGCCATCAAGAAGTTTACCTGCCATTTCTCATGAAAGAAAAGTTAGCTCTATCAAAGAAAGGGAGGAAACCAAAAAAAGAGGAAGACACATGATACAGGAAACAGGAGGCGCAACACAAAAGAAACAAGTGAAGGGAATTCCCATGTTAATAGTGAGGAGAGAACCTTGCATGCCAGTACCTGGCAAACCACTCAGCCACTGCAGATAGGGGTAGGTCAGAAGCACTAGGAGGGACCTCTTCAGGCAGATGACATTGATAAACTATCTATTGCGCCTGAGCATCTTGTAGGGTAACTCACACAATCATAAAAATCAGTAGAATTAGTGAAAAGCACTGTCTTCGTTTGGGCTGAATATGACAAACTGCTCATAAGTAGCAGAAACTGATTTCTCATAGTGCTGAAGGCTGGGGTGTCTGAGATCAAGGCACACGGAGATTCAATGTCTGTTGAAGGCCCACTTTCTGGTTCATAGACAACATCTTCCTGCTGTGTCTTCACATTGTAGAGGTAGTGGTCTCTCTTGGGCCTCATTTATAAGGGCACTAATCCCAGTTACAAGGGCTCTGCCTGACAACCTAATTACCATCAATGGCCTACCTCCAAATACCATCATCTTGAAGAGTAAGATTTCCATATAGAAATAGAGAGTGGGAGGATAAAACATTCAGACCATAGCGACAACCACTTAGAAAACAAAAACAAAAAAACAATTTGGAAAACATCTATGCAGGAAAAGTTAATCAGTGAATAGCCTTTACATAATCTTAACCCTTAACAGGTATCATTGAGTGAAAAAAGGCCCTAAACTGGCTTTGTCAGGTTCAGTGACATAATCAGGATTGTGGGGTCATCTAAGACCCCAAATAATTTGTTGTTGTTGTTGTTGTTGTTGTTGTTAGGTGTCATTGAGTCGTGTCCAACTCATAGCGACCCTCATAGGGTTTTTAATGTCTGATTGTTCTTTTTTTTTGGAGGGGGGGATTGCCTCGGGAGTGGATAGCCACGTCCTTCTCCCATTTTCGTGGTGCTGGGAATCAAACTTGGGATCTCAGAGACTACAGAGCAGCACTCTACCCACTGAGCTAAATTCCAGCCCCACCCTCAAATGATACAACCATTTATTAAGTTTTTTTAAGGTTTATTATGTTGTTAATTATGGTAATTAGGTCAATTATTCTAATTAAGTATCAATTTTGATCCCACATTTCAACTTATGGGGTTATTAATAGTTAATAGGTCAGCATTAATAATATAAACACTGAAAATCAGAATCATGATATAACTATATCAGGAGGACAGCAGAAGAGAAAGGATTCTACAATTCTTCCATTCAGTCACTAGACTTCAAAATCTGGAGAGAATGTAAGAAAATCAAAGACAGATTTTTTTTTTTGAGAGAATAGGAGAGAGATGAGGATTTCTCTACGGATTATTTTCTATTTTAGTACCTGAACGTGTTACTAGAACTCTCCCTGCAGTATATGCTTTCCAATCTACCTATGTAATGTTTAAAATGTAATTCTCCCCTCGCCTTAAGTTTTCCCTTCTCTGTTACTTATATGTCCAATTTAGAAGTATCTTTCTAATGGTTCTGTAAAGTTAAGCATTTACCTGGATAATTGAGGAAAACATTTTGCCTTACTTATTCAATAAAGTTAAGCATTTATCTGGATATTTGAGGAAAACTTATTTTGCCTTACTTATTCAATAGTCATTATCCTGATTTGAGGACTGAATGGTGAAGATTATTATATGAATCAAGTAATTTCTGCTCTTCAATTTGTACAGGGAGATAATGTGATGTTAAAGTGTGCCAATCTGTGGATGCTGGTCATGGCGGCACACACCTGTAATCCCAGTGACTTGGGAAGCTGAGACAGGAGGATGGCAAGTTTGAGGCCAGAGGCAGCCTGTGTAACTTAACAAGGCCCTGTCTCAACATAAAAGATAAAAAATTGGCTGGGGGATAGAGCCCAGTGGTAGAGGACAACTTTTCAATCAGCCCCTTACATTTGCTGGATATATTTGATAAATGAGAAGAATATTTTTAATTAATTTTTTATTTTACTCATTTGCAATTTTGCCAATGTAGTTTCAATTTGTGAAGGAAAAAAATCATCTAATTAATTTTGTTTCTTTTATTTGTACATGTAGTTCTTTGTGTGTGTGTGTGTGTGTGTGTGTGTGTGTGGTACTAGGGGTTGAACCCAGGGCCTTGCACTTGCTCTGCAAGTACTGTACCACTGAGCGGCACTCCCGGCCCTCCCCCTTTTTTTTGTTATTTTTTGAGACAGAGTCTTGCTAAATTACCCAAACTGCCTCTGATCTCAAACTTGTGATCCTTCTGCCTCTGCCTCCTGAGTCTCCGGGATTACAGGTGTGTGCCACCACACCCAGCCCACATGTAGTTATTTGTATTGTTATTTTGTCTTGGTCAATTGCAATTTCTCTTAAATAGTACTTTCCCAATTTTTCCTTAAATAGAATCCCCTGTAAAAGTATGGTTTCCCAAGACCACCTAGAACCATAGAATCAGCATTGCCAGGAGAAGGGCTCTGAAATCTGTACTTAATGATGGCTTTTAGTGCTGGATAAGTTTGGAAACTGTTCTGAAATAATCTTCCCTAGCTCGTTGAGCCATTATTTTTACAAAAGGAAATAAAACATTTCCATTGCACTACATTAAAAGTGTGGCTTCAGAGAAACTTTACAAACGTCATTCCTTTTCTTTTCTTTTGTGGTGCTAGGGCGTTAAAGCCAAGTCCTCATGCCTACTTTGCAAATGCTCTACCACTGAGCTGCACTTTCAGCCCCCCTTTATGTTTTATCTTGACACAAGGTTTTGCTAAACTACACAGGCTGCCTCTGGCCTCAAATTTGCAGTCCTCCTGCCTCTGCCTCCCAAGTCACTGGGATGACAGGCATGTGCACCTTCACCCAGCAATAAACATTATTTCTGTTCTAACTTTATTTCACGTTTAAGTTCTGTCACCACTCTGATTGACAATTTCCATTCCCATTTTAGAGGGAAAAAGTGAAATATATCAGTATATCCTTCTGGGAATTGTAATATCTGATATAGCAATATCTATACATTTTGATGGGAGAAGGACCTGGCAATCCACTCCCAAGGCGATCCCGAAACAGTCAGTCATTGAAAACCTTGTGAGGGTCGCTATGAGTCAGATACCGACTCAACAGCACCTAACAACAACAACAACAATACATTTTGATATATATGCCAGATTATTATATATCAAATGTTACTGTGGTATTCGTTGTATTACAATGATAACATCTAGTTATTCTGCTGTGACTGCCTCCCCCCGTCAAGTAAACTGAGTCTAGATTCACAGGTTATTTCGCCTCTACTTCACATAGACCTAAACATGTAAAATACATGTTTATTGTATTGAAATGAATCACAGTGTAAATAATTGACAAAGCAGGAAGCTAATGATCATCCTATTGGCACAGCCCATTCAATATGTTATTACCTAAAGATCATTCTATCTTTAGTCTACCAATACCCAAATGCTATCACTCAAAATTTCTCACTTGGCAAAGGTAAATGGAGGATAATTAGAGAAGTTTTTTCCAGCAATCCTCTCTCCCTTATCTACTCATGTTTCTTCTTTCTCTACTCTTTCTCCAAGCTCCCACTATTGACCCTATTTTGTTCTTCCCCATTCTCATGTATAATGGCTTTATATCTATATTTGTGGTATATAACTTAGACTATAAACTTCAGTGAGGCAGAGACTCTCCAAGCAAAACTTTCTGGTGTTTGTCAGAATATTAATAAAATAAACAGCAGGTCTCACCCTGTAAACTGAACCATTTCAATTATGAAGTGGACTTTTCTTTCTCTATTGGGAAAGCAACTTGCAGCAAATACTTGATATCACTGGGCCAAGGAGATTTTCTCTGCAGTCTAAAAATCTTTATGCCTGAACATCTATGGCTCATCAGGCCCTACAGCATCAAATATGTGTGTAACAGATACTAAATATTTGTTGAAAGAAAATAAAATTTAGAAGGAAAAAAGGAAGTAAAAAAAGAAGGGAGAAAGAGAAGAAAGGAAAATTTAATTTCTAGTACTTTTAATGTTTGTAGCTGGGATTTAGCTCAGTTGGTAGAGCGCCACTCTGCAGTCTCTGAGGTCCTGAGTTTGAGTCCCAGCACCACAAAAATGGCAGAAGGACATGGCAATCTACTCCTGAGGCAATCTCGAAACAATCAGCCATTGAAAACCCTGTGAGGGTTGCTATGAGTCAGATACAACTCGATGGTACCTAACAATAACTTTTAATGTTTATTTCAAAGTTCTTTCATCTCAAAACCATAAGTTACCCATCATCATAAGCTAGATATGCATATGTTATGAATATATCTAAATATGAATATGTAACTATTTAGGATTTTATCTGGAAAAGGGATTGCAAGGCCTATAATTTTTCTGTGATCACAAACATGTCTTTATTATAGAAGAAAAATACAATATTTGAAATTGATTTGTTATAGTCATGTTTTATTTATAAGATGTATAATTACTAAATTGAAAGCACATGTATGTACATGGTAAGAAAAAGCTAAAGAGATAAATGTACTTGGAGTTTTGTCTGATGCTTGAAGGTTTTGATATATTGCAAACTGCAGAAGGAAGTGGGGACTCAATTATTGTGCTGGGCACTAGAAAATGTTCTAATATCAGGTGGGCGTGGTGGCGCATGCCTGTAATCCCAGTGACTAGGGAGGCAGAGGCAGGAGGATCACAAGTTTGAGACCAGAGGCAGTCTGCATAATTTAAGAAGACCCTGTCTCAAAAAGTAAAAAAAATGGGCTAGTGGTGCATCTCAGTGGTACAGCACTTGCAGAGCATGCAAGTGCAAGGCTCTGGGTTCAACCCCTAGTACCGCAAAAAAAAAAAAAAAAAAGATAAAAAGAAAAAGAAAATATTCTAATATCAAGAAGATGGAACTTCCAGGAAAAGTCTGGAGTGGAGAAAGGAGAAGACAATAAACTATTTAGTTTTTTGGTTTGGATATAGATGGAGTCCAAATTAGCAGCACTTATGGAGTTAAATGCAAGTTAGTGGGTGCAACAGTTGGGATTTTAAGTGTCCTCCAAGGCTCGTATGTTAAAGGCTTGGTGCTCAGCTTAGTGCTGTTGGAAAGTTGTGGGAACTTTTAAGAGGGGGGCCTAGCCGAGGATCTTTGGTCATTGGAGCATGGCTCAAAGGGGATTTGGGGACCACCTGGCCCCCTCTTCCTTTCTTTTTGCTTCCCGGCTGCCATGAGGTGAGCAGCTTGTTCCACCATGTGCTTCCTCTCATGATGTTCTGCCTTGCTGTGTGCCCAAAAGCAACAAGTCCTACTGACCATGGACCATAATCTGTGAAACCATGAGCCAAAATAAACCTTTCCTCTTTTTAAGTTAATTATTTCAGGTATTTTGTTACAGTAATGGAAAACTGAGTAACTGTGGATGTTTTGGCATTTCAGGTGTAGAGTGTGTGTGTGTGTATGTGTGTGTACCAGTCTCTATAAAAGGAAAGAAATGTTTTTAAAATACTGAATTGGAGTTTGAGAAGTCCTAGTGAATTTCTAGCACCAACAAGACTAACAGCCAAAAAGAAGGAAGAATAAACAGCATGTGAGAGAACTAGTGAAAATGAGCTTCTGTAAAATACATGACCGGTACCAGAAGGTGACATTTTATTTTCGTCACTTCTAATTATCCTCTATGTATTTATCACCTCTTCTCCAGACCCATTTAGCCATGCTGACCATCTGCCTTCGGCTTCTTCACAAGGACACATGCACACACACATGATACTTTTTCAGAGCTTGCTAAATCTTATCAAGAGCCTCATATCTAATTTCAGTGCAAGTATGTTTTCACTAAGAGGATTAACTCTTGTCTGACACAAGGTAAGGGCTTCACATGTTCAGAAGGGAAGGGACTGAGCAAGCTGAGCTGCTGTAGGGGAGTAGAGAAGAGAGAGGTAGGCCTGAGTCTTTAAGACAGGTGCATTTTCCCTAGTGCAGGGAGCACGTATGTGCATGTTGAGCTTAAGGAAGTGGGAAGGGCATGCAGACTGGGACACAAAGGCAAAGCCCCATTTGGTGTGGGAAAAAGAAAAAGTCAATTTACCTTGAGAAAAGATTTTAGGAAAAGGTCACACCTATATCAGAGGACTGTAAAAGACAAGCCTGAAAAATAGTTTGGACAGCTTTACAGAATGTTTTGAAAACCCTATGAAGCTCTTCCCACACTCCACTCACACTAATACTGCTCTCCTCCTTGTCCTTGGACAACACCCCTATGCTCCAGGAAGGAACCAATCCAGATTGTCTGCCTTAATCTTGCAAAATGCACTAATGAATCTCTCACCTCCTGAAGTCTGACAGATGATTACTGTGCTAGAGAGGAGCTAATTTGCCTGACAGATGAACAGTTTACACTTGCAGAAGAAATTACTCATCAGAGAACCAGAAAACCCAAAGGAACCTTTCTCTGAGGTCATCAGAACACTTAGATGTTTTTTCTTTAATCTTAAGATTCTCAACATATTAGAAACTTGTCAAGATAAAAGGACAAAGGGAGAGGGGGAAGGAGGGCATCTGAATATGACCAAGAAATGGGGAAAGACTAATAGAGGAGACATGGGGAAGCTGGGAAAAGAATGTGGAAAGTCGTCTGGGTTGGTATTTACTTTGGAACCATTGTGTTTATTCTGTGGTGTTTGTATTTATCGTGAAACCATTGCTCTGTCTTTTATATGTTGTAAGTAAAATAGTCTTTGAAGGGATGACGTATGGAAGGAGGAAGTCGAAGGGACAATGGAAGAGCTACATATCCCTTTCCATTTTCATTGATTGTACAGGCAGTAGTAGATGTACAGCTTTTGGTGTAACTTTTTGCTTTTTTTTTTTTTTTTTACCAGAAAAGAGGGATCTATTTAAAATGGAAAAGCTAAAAGCTGAATTGTAACAAAAGCAACGGCTGGTAAAAACAACACATCATAGAAAATAAGGCCTTGTCCCATGCCTTCTTGTTGTACTTGCTTAAGAAACTCAAAATGCATAAGCAAGAAGCAGACACTGGGTTCTTCGTTTTGCACCAGAAGTGACTAGGGAGAGCTGGGGCCAGAGAGAAATGTTTGTTCTTTAGCCCATTTGCTTTGTTCTTTGCATGCTTGTTTGAACATCCAAACATCATCAAGGAGTGCATAAAAGGACAAACACCAAGCAACCATGCTACCGACGACCACAGTCTCACAAAAGAAAGTGCAGGATCAGGCACTCCAACTCTTACAAACTCTCCTTTAACAGAAGAGACTTAAACAACACACTCTCAAGACAGTGGTGTGCCCAGGAAGGCAGTACACAAAAGTGAAATTACCTTTATTATTATGGCAATGTGTTTAGGGATAATTGCTTTTTGCTCTTTCATTGTTTACTTGACACTTCTGTTTTAATTTTAGGTTGAAAATACCAGTAGGTTTCCATCCTACATTTCCCTCACATGATCTTTATATTTGCCAAAAGTATATTTCCTGTGAGGTGAGCAAATATCTAACAGGCTGTGCAGAATGAAGCACTTATCTTCAGATCCCACATGGCTACATGACCCTCTGATATTGCCGGTGTGACAGCACTTCCTCCAAGATCTGTCTGCCTTCAAACACATGCTATGTAGACCTTTCCATGAGTAAGTAAAATTTCAGGGGCAGGAAACTAACCCATACTGACACACCCTGAAATTTAAACCTACTGTTTCATCTTTTGTACCTTTCTGCAATGCAGTGGGCTTGCTTACACTACAACTATCAGACGGACACACAGGCTTGTGAAGAAACAAATGGTTTTATATCATGCCTCATGTCTACTTAAATTTTGGATCACTCTATTCTCTATTATTTCTACTCAAAGTCTATAATTTGTTGTTCATAAAAATTAAAACCAACAAAGAAAGGATGTTTTTCTCCCCATCCTCAACCCTATTACCATTTACTATCTAAATGTTGAGGATGCTCATTGACTCTGATGAGGTGAGAAAGAGCAGGGTCTGTGGAAGGAACACAGACCATAGGCTCAGAAAAGATCTGGCTGGGCTAGAATGCCAGGCCCCTGGCTCTCTACTCACCTCATATATTCCCTTAGGGAAGCCTCTTAATTCCTCGAAGTCTGTACAGTGAGAATGGTGTGATTGCTCTGGGGTTGAAGTGAGAATCAAATGAGGTAATAGCAAAGGGTCCCCGCACAAAATAGTCATTCAGGGAACATGAGTTGAATCTGAATCTGAATCGCTGGAAAGAGAACAAAAACTACTCAAAAAGTCTCCACTAGGACTTGTTTTAGTCCTAAAAGCAGTTTTGCCAGTTGAGGAACATGTTTGGTGTGTTGCACCTATTAATGTGGAGATGAATAGTAAATTTCATTTTATGAGTTTTTCTCAACAATAAATCTTTACAATATCCCAGGGTAAGATCTGCACACAACAAATTAGAGATAAATATGATTCTTTGTGTCCAGATTTCCTTCCCTCCATGTATACATGTTTCCAAGGCCCCTCCCCATGATGATAGCCTTACATACTGCTTTACTTCTAAGCATTTGATTATTTTTCAAATTCCATTAATGAGGAGAAAAATACGCTTAAGTTGTGTGAGCTATGCCAATACCTTTAAAATATTTAATGCTGAGAGATACAAATTGAATGTAGGATGGCTATATTTTAGAGTGTCTAAATGTTTCTGTTCTTCCTCAGGGCTAGAGAGGAAGCAAGGCTTTGCTTTCAACCAACTGTGAAGGATGAAATGGTAGCACAGAGACTTATGACAGCAAACCAGGTGGAGCTGAAGTTTTCTATTCTTCAGCTCACTCATGACACTGCAGGTGGGGTTCTCACTGATCTCACCATGAGTAATCCTGATGAAGATAGGCTTGTCGCAAGCAGCATCCTGCTGGTGCAAGGCAAATTTGTTATGAGTATTTTTTTTTCTTTTTCTTTTTTTTTTTTTTTGTAGTACTTACAAGTTGAACACAGGGCCTCACATATACTTTGCAAATTCTCTACCACTGGGGTGCTCCCCTAGTCCATTTGTTTATTTTTTATTTTGAGTCAAGGTCTTGTTGAGTTAATGCAAGCTGCCTCTGGCCTTGAACTCATGATCCTCCTGGCTCCACCTCCAGAATCAATCGCTGAGATCGTAGGCATGTGCAGTGGCTCCTGGCACTAGTTCTTAGATGTATACTCAGAAATGTCCAGAGGTTCTCTTAAGGATATACTCAGAAATATGAACTCCTAATCACATACTTGCCATTGAAAACCCTGTGAGGGTCACTATGAGTTGGACCCGACTTGACGGCACCTAACAACAATGACCACAACAATCACATACTTCTGTTTCTTTACAAAGAAGGAAACTGGAGAACAGTAATAATTATAACTAAAACCAAATCCAATTTTCAACATAATATCTAGAACAATTTAGCCAGAAATTGGTAGAATGATTTGTGTCTATTATCAGTTCTGACTCACAGATAAATGAGTCAAATTTCTAATGTTTCTGTGCTTCACTTTTCCAGTCTGCAAAAGAAGTGATTAAAGTTACATAGCACATTTTTATTATTTGTTTCTGACCATCACCAGTTTTCCCAAGACTGGCTGGTTACCCCCATCCTTCCTGGCCGTTGGCTATGTGAGATAACACAGTCCTCTTTTGTCTAAGGTAGTTCAAGTTGAATTTCTGACCCTGAAATCAAGAGTACCAATTTACATGACCTAGCTATTAAGAGATGACTAATTCCTCATATGAAAGGAGTGGCATAAATATTTTTCATAATGCAGTAGAGATAGATAAATTGTTTTTCATTAGTTAATGGGTTTCTACAAAATAATTAGACATGACAAGCAATGTTCTTGTTAATTCTACTTGACCGAGTGCATAAATCATGGGAAGAATAACTGAATATCTGTTAACAACTCACTTCTTCTGTGAAACCTAAGTTTTAAAACTATTTCAAACAAAATTATATCCTAATCATCATGCCCAGTGACCATTTTCTCCCTTCTTTTATAATGCAAGTTAGCTGTAATCAGAGCCCTTTCTGTTCCTTGGGAAATTTTATCCCATCAAATGTAAGTTTCCATCAGTTAGAACACACATTTTTGGATCTTCAACCTCCATTTCCACTAACATCTTCCCAGCTATTCACATATCCTCTTATCTTCCCTGTCTTAATAGGAAAAACAGGACCCTCTAACCTCATTCTCCTTAAGATATAAAGGTAAAACTATTTCTTTCCTCTCATCCAAATAAACCTTTTTCAGAAGAGCAAGAGACACAATAACCTACTAGTTAAGACTTGAACAGATCTGAGTTTGAAGTTTTATCAGTTCTAGTAATATAATGTGGCAAATTTACTTATATGGATTACTGTTTGGGCTGTTTTGCAATTTGCTCATCTATAAAATGGGAATAATAATATACCTACTTCATAGAGTCTCTGTAAAGATATTAAGCCAAATGTTTAGTGGAATATTAGATACACAATTAACCTCTCCAATAAATATTAGCTATCATCATTATTGCCTGCAGCCATAGCACTTCGGCATCTGGTTCTGTCAGATCTCAGAAAGTAAGCAGGGTCGGGCCTGGTTAGTACTTGGATGGGAGACCGCCTGGGAGCACCAGGTGCTGTAGGCTTAGGAGATGGACCCAGCAACCTACTCCCAAAAAACAATCAGCCATTGAAAACCCTATGAACAGCAGAGAAGCACTAACAATAATGTTTCATCTGCTGTACATAGGGTCACTATGAGTTGGATGCCGACTCAACGGCACCTAACAACAACAAGATCATCATCATTATTATAACCCCATCTCCATTTCTTTACCATTTTTTTCTTTAACATGTTGCACTCTGTCTTTTCTCATATCATTCTCCCCAGCTCACCAATTCCAACCACTAAACTCAGTTCTTCTCAGTTGTTCAAGTCTTCTCTGCAACCCTTTGCCTAGGAGTTTACTACCTCCTTTTGAATTTCCCTCTTCTTTAATTTTCCTTGGTTCTATTCCTAGCTCTTCCACATCCTTCTCTGCCTGTTGACTATCTCTATTTTCTTCCTTTATTGGGAGCTTTAGTGTAGTTGGTTCATTGTTACTCCTCCTCTATGGACAATAGAGTCATGAAGCAATTGTATCCAGAACCCAAACATGTTTGATAGCTATTGGGCAGGGGATGGTTTTCACCACAGAGTTTGGTGCTCAAGGATACTATGGAATAAAGGGATATAAGAGATTGTAGGACAAGTCTTCATGGATTTAATAATACTGTCAGACTTAGTCTCAGTCCAAATTTAATTGTTGTTGTTATTAGGTGCTGTCAAGTTGGGTCCAACTCATAGAGACCCTATGTACAACAGAACAAAACACTCTCCAACACTGTGCCATATACACAATCTTTTCTTTTTTCTATGTTTGAGCCCATTGTTGCAGTCACTATGTTTCTTCTCATTTAGAGTCATGTCATATCAGCAAAAGGAGATCCTAGGGTCTTTACTACATCTCCATCATTAAAGTTGACTCTACTTTGAGGAGGCAACACTTCCCTAGTCATTTCTTGAATGCCTTCCAGGCTAAGAGACTCATTTTCCAGCACTATATTAACAATGTCTCTCTAGTATTCATTATAGTAGGTTTCCAGTGGCTAATTGTTTTGGGAGCAGGCTGCTGGGACCTTCTCCCTAGTCTGTCTTGTATGGAAGCTCAGCTGAAACCTGTCTACCATGGGTGGCTTTGCTGGTATCTGAAATATCGAGGGCATAGCTTTCACCATCACAGCCACTTGCAAGCCCCCACAGCACAACAAGATGACAAACACATGGGCAAATTTTAATTAGACACTATAAAAGAAGATTCAAATTTGATAATGCATCAATCAAAACTTGAGATGCATCTAAATGTTAGCTTTCTATAAAATCTTTTGTTTAGGTTACTTTCATAGTACAGAGATTAGTAGCAATCACTGTGAAGTGAGTACACAGTCTACTTCTTGACTTTATGACATGATCTGCTTTCATTACAAATTCACCTGCATTCATATGTTTTTTCCCAGAGTTCTCTCTATAAATTTTTTCTTTATTTCTTATTGCCAGCTTTAGTATTCTGTCCCCTAAACCTCTTGAAATCAGAACATGAAAAACCTCACATCTGAGAAAATTCGGGAATGTAATTCAAGGTGTCTTCAAAACAGGCAAGGATCTCCATTATTCTGTTGTTTTTCTTTGTAAGAAATAGGGCCTGATACACCTTGCCAGGTGATTAGGACAATTATTTTGCCCTTGTCCAAACACATCTTCTGAATTAATCTTGGTGCTGATTCGATTAACTAATAAATATATCTTTCTCCCCATGATCCATCTTGTGAATTATTCCTTTCTGAAATATCTCCTGTAGGCTGGGGCTTAGTTCAGTCTGTATAATGTGTGCACTGCATTCTCTGAGGCCCTGGGTTCAATCCTCAGCACCGCAAAAATGGGAGAAGGACCTAGCAGCCCAATCCCCCAAAACAATCCCCAAGTGTTGGAGAGTGTTTCATTGTGTTGTACATAGGGTCGCTATTAGTTAGACCCAACTCCAGGGTAACTACCAACAACAACAAAATATCTCCTACGGGCTCAACTATCTCTCTTCTGCAATTTTTCTTGTAGACAGGAACTATGCCTTTTTTATCTTTGAAGCCCAATGTCTTTATGACGTAGACACTTAATAAATATTTGATGTTCTAGGCAGATTCAGGGAAATAACTCCATAGGGATTCTCAAAAAAAAAAAAAAGCTTCTATCATAACAAAGGATAAGAATCTACTGAGACTCAGACTTAAGGTGATTGTGAGCCAATAAGACCTCATAATCTATCTCATCTTCCTCTTTCTTCGCAAGTTCACCAGAGCAAAGCAGCCTCCTTTCCATCACTTCTCTCTCTCTGAACATATTGTCTGTTGTCTGGGATTCTGGAAGTGGATTTGCAATGTTAGGGTAAGAGGAAAAGACAGTTTCTGTATTTTTAGTTCTCATTATCTCACTTGATCTTTGATACCACCCAATGAGGCAGGTAGATTAGATATAGCCCCATTTCATACACAAACAAATAGGGAATTTAAAAAGTCAGGAGGACGCCATAAGACTTTTCTGACAGTGGCTAAAAAATGGTTTGCAGTTAGGTCTCCAAACCCATATCCAATCACATGAAATTGCCACTGTCATAGATTTCTACGATATTATCCTCATTGTGTCAGTGTGTAGCAATTGCAAAAGTTATATTTTCCTTTTACAAATGTAAAAGCAAATTCATACATATTATCTACTTTCAGTACACCTCCAGCTGCATGACTGTGGCATCCAATCCCATCAGATCTCAGAAGCTAAGCAGTGTCAGACCTGGTTAGTACTTGGATGGGAGACCACCTGGGAACAGGTGTGGTAGCCTTGGGAGAAGGACCCAACAACCCACTCCCAAAAAACAATCAGCCATCAAAAACCCTATGAATAGCAGAAAAGCACTGACAATAGTGTTTCGTCTATTGTACAGCATCTAACAATATCAACAACTTTCAATACAAGAATAAATTACCAGGATCCCAAGCCACAAACTCTACTTACCATGAGGGAAACAATCTTTCTAGGAAATAGATATGCTCACCTGATATATTCATTCTATATCTCCATAATTGTCTAATATTTTTCCTAAAATTTTAGAGGAACTTGTTTTATTAAAGTAAAAGTACTTGTATCCAAACCCCACAGCAACACTTTGATCCCCTGACTAGGCAACCTCAGTGGTGAGATGTATTCCAATCTGGAATTCCACTTTAAAACCAAAACATCTCTGGTGGACTGTAACCTTCCCCACACTGAGGGTAGAGAAATGCCTTGTGTATCTCTGTTCTGAGCTCTCTAACACTCTGCCCAGTGCACGATACATTACATGACAAGTGTTGAATGAGTGAATGACTGATTTTAGTCTTTTACAGAGATCTGATCTCTATACAGACCCACCAGTCAACTACCTAAGCAACTTCAGTTTAGAGTTTTATCATTAACCATAATCCTGGAACCCAGATGTAAGACAATTGCCAGTTAATTCAAAACAGCCAAGAGAGATTCAATGCCAAACTTGTGGGCATTAGATTAAAACACCAAGAAATATTTCATCTCCAACAAAAAACATGGCCATAAATACAGTTATATTCAACTGTGACTAGAAAACATGTAATTTATCTTAATCCACAGATAATTGAGGGACCTGTCTACTGACCTGGCAGAATGGAATAGGTGAGAACCCCTATGGCAGTTGGTGTGCTCTGGAATTGCTATATATTTTCTGCCCAAGAGGAATTAGGCAGTTTTATTTGGCATATCACCTCCTACTTTGCAAGGGGGCTCATGGCATTTTCACGAGTTTTGTTAAGGTCTCTTTGTGCTTCATCATCACAGAAGTAAGTACTGAAAAGAAGACTTGGACCTCAGCCAAGGTGAAAAATTAGAATTCCAGGAAGATAAACATAAGCATATTTCCTTTTTATAGGCGAAATGTCCCCAAAGAACAAGAAGAAACAATTTCTTATTTGACTGTTCAACAAAGAAGCTGGTTCCTTGGAGTCTGTTGTGTAGAGCTGAGAATCACTGCCTAGGAGGCAAACAGAACTCTGAGGAGTTGGCAGACTCCAGTCCAGATTCTGCCACTATTAGCTTGGGCTCAAGGATGGTTGAATAGCTTCTTCTCCTCGGGTTTAGCATTTCTGTCAAGAAACAACCTGTTCTTTCCCTCTACCTCAACAAGAAACTGCTTCCAACTTGTTTTAAGTCCAGACCTGCTTTCTTAGCAATCCTTGCCTGGTTGGGAAGCTCACTTCATACTGGGACCAGTCTATATGCAAACAAGGCCAAGCTATTGGTCTAAATAAGCTTCAGTGGACTATTAAGCTCTGTTAAGCCCTTTGTGGGAGTTTCTGGGAGTAAATACAATTCGTCTAAGGCCATTTCTTCAATGGATGCTTGACCTGCATCTTAACAGCTATATTACCCAGCAATTCAGCCCAGTCTTATCATGCCTAATGTCTTCACAGCTAATTTCTCTTGCAATTTCTTTGAATTGTCTTGCAATTTCTTTGAATTGTCTTTTTACTTCACTCTTAACTAATATTCCCAAAGGGATATCAGGGCCAACAAATATATATTGAAATTACCATGACTGAGTTAAATCTGGCTAGGATGGTAATGTGTTGCCATTCATGTATTGATTCATCAGACACATTGTTGAGTACCTACTAGCAGCTACTATATTCTTGGTACTATGCTAGACATTGGAGACAGAGAGATGAAAGGTGTGGTCCTTATCTTTGAGCTATACACAGCCTAATGGGAAGCTCCATGATACAGTCGTAAGAATCACAGAAGCTGATCCATGTTCTATTCCTGACTTTGCCTTTTATTAATTATACAACATGTACAAATCCTTTTCAAGCTTCATTTTCCAGGTCTGTAAGATGGAAATAATAGTCCTACTTTACTAGGTTGGTGTGAGAATTATTGTGCCCAGTGTTGTACTTGGATACTAGTTAGCACTGAATAGATGGCATCTTCATTATCTTGCCATCATCATCCTGGGGGCAGCCAAGTGAATTAGCAGTACAATATTACATGTGACATATGAGGATGGGGGAAGGTCTTTCTTATAAGAACATAGTCTGGGACAGTGATGTGAAAGAAGACTTGAGAGGAAGCAAATTGATACCAAGCTGAGCCCTAAAGGATAAGTAGCAGGAAGTTACGAATGGGAAGGGCATTCTAGAAAGACAGAATAATAGCATTTACATAATCCCAGGGGCAAGGAAGAGCAAGCACTTTCAGGAAATTGCAAGTAGTTCACTGTGCCCAGATCTTGGGATATATGTAGGGAGGTGGCAGGAGAACTAATGAGGAAGGGAGGGACCATGATCTCACCCTTGCAGTGGCCACAGGGCCCTGCCCTGCTGCATTTCTATCACCGTCCTCTCCACCTAAGTAACCATGTCCCTAAGGAGCTCTTGGGGCAGAGGTACAGCTTCCACAGTGGACTATGAAGAATGTATACAATAGCTGGATGTTGAGGAGTTTGTGGGCCATTCAGTTGCCTCCACTAGATCTGGCAATCAATGTCTTGAATTAGGTATCATGTGTTATGGGTGTTGGGTGTGGGATGGAATCAGCACAGAGAGTGAGAAATTAGTGGATTACAAATTCAGAAGGTTTAAGTAGGTTAATAGAATGAAGCTATATCAGATTAGAAATTCATTTTAAGATCAGCATATCATTTGCCTCTGTCTTAGTTCATAGACAACATGGTCTCATTTTAGGCATCAGTAAGAGAAATATTTGTAACACTTGAAGAGAATGTATAACCAGTCCCCTTATCAAGGGATGAGGTGGTGAAGTATTAGTTTCCTGGAAGAGATAACTATCTACAGAGTTATACTGAATGGAAATGGGGTCCCTCCCTACACATTAACAAGGAAAATTGGTCCTAGATGCCAATGGAGCCTGAATGCCTAAGTGGTTGCATTTTGGACCAAGTACCCCACCTGACTTGCTGCAGGCATGTGGGATTAAGACACTCTCATTGTCTCCTATATAATGGAGATCCTGCTGCTTCCCTGTACCTGCCTCACAGAATTCTGGGAAGATGAAAAATGCAGCATTTTAATGTACTTTGAGACCTTTGAAATAGTTAAAGCCATACCCTACCTGTGTAAGTGCAGGGCATGATTTTGTCATTATCATTATTATTTGTTCACATTATTATAGAAAATCATGCTTGGAGGGGCTTGCTTGTCATTTCAATATTAACATCTGGCCCACATCTTGTTCCCTAATTTCTTTCCATGCTAATAGACATTAAGCCAATCTAGACACTCTCTGAATCTCCTCTGCTGCACATATCACGACCATCCTGACCTTTGATTCTCTGCTCAAATTGTGCCCCCTGAGTGTTCTTCCTCATTTTCTTCTCCGTTTTTTCTGAATGAAACCCTGTGGTTAAGGCCTAACTCTGACAACTGTGAAGGGGCAGGGTAAGAAGGTGAAAGAAGTTGGGAAAGGCCTTGGGCTGCAGTGCAGTTCCAACAAAGACTTGGCCAAACTGACAGGATGTCCTGAAGCTGACATCACCTCTTGGAAGAGTCCTGCATGTTACAGGAGGCTACCTGCCTTCATATCCCCCTGGGGTTCATCAGAGGCTGGGAGCAGCCTGCAGGAAGTGTGCTCTTGGCATGAATATGGTGGGGGATCCAGAGGAGCAGTCGCTGGGCTGTTGGTCAGTTATACTCCCCGTGGAAGTCTGAGGGGCACATGTTCAAGGCCACTGCAAAGATAACAGTATTGCTCTCATAGATGAGGTTTTCCTTTATAAATAGAAGCAAGTGGTTAAAAAAAAAATCTAGGCACGCACATGTCACTGTTCTGCTTTATCCTGTTTTGGGTGCTCCCCCTCCTAGGTTGTAAGGATCAGGTTTTCTCTGGCAGCCCCTCCACCATCTAGCTGTCCTGCCATGGGAGATGCTTTAGATGTTCTTTTGTCCAGTCAGGTGAGATAAAGGAAAGGGTTAGTGCTTCAGAAAGTAGGTAAAGGGCAGCCCTTGAGACAAGCTGCTGGCACCAGTGAGTGCTACACAAAGAGTGCTATAGTTTGGATCTGAAATCCCCTGTGCTCCTGCCCATGGGTCTCCAGAGTGGAGATATGGGGAGGTAGTGGAGAAATAGGACATAGTAAGGATCTTTAGGTCACTGGGGGATGTGCCCTTGAAGGCAATGGTGGGGCCTAGTTCTTTCCTTTCTCTTTCTCATTTGTGCTTCCTGGCAATAAGGTGAGCAGCTTTTCTTTGACATCTACTCCTGCCATGATATACTGCCTCACTCCAGGCCCACAGGCAACAGGACCAATCCATCATGGACTGGAACCTCCAAAACGATGAGTCAAAATTAACCTGTTTGCTTTTTAAGTTGATTGTCTCTAGCATTTGTTATAGTAACAGAAAGCTGACCAACACAAAATGGTTGGATCTCTACAGCCCCACAACCAGAAACTTACAATGAATTATACTCTACTAGTAACTAAGTTCTTTTCTTCCCCCTCCTCCACTGCTATAGCCACTGAAGCTCACAGGGCAGATTTTGACACCCAGGAGACACCTCTCCTTGCTTTTAAATCCAAATACTGCAATTAGTGAAAAAAAGTTTTGCTTATATGTTTTCAACAGACTGTGAAGTTATTGGGGAAGCTGGGATCAGCTCTATTCCCTCATTGGCCTCAAACCTGAGTTCCTCAGTGAGAGGTGGACTCAGGGCCGAGCCGCAGGCAGGTCTGACATGCTTTATCCAGTGTGTTCCTCTCTGTGGCACCAGTGAGGATGGAGGGGCTTACAAGGCTTCTACACAATTGTGGAAGATTGCCAGAGCATGGTCTAATCATGCCACAGTCATACAGGATGTACATCTGGAGGATTACATAAGATAACAGCATGGTGAGCATGGGGATGGTTATACAACCTTCATTCAGCCTGATGTCAAAAGCGCGTGCATTAGTCAGGGGCGCATGCAACCTCAGTGTGTCCTATTATCTCAGCCTGTTTACAGTATGTTATCATATGGGTCAGCATGACCTGGCCTGACATCCCTCCACTCATTTTGTCTAGTAACTTAAGATAAGAGCTGCCCAGTTAGGACACTGCTTGGATAACATCTGATGGCCATTCAGATAGAGAAAGTGTATCCTCCCCATCCACCAGTAACAGCCTCTCCTAAGGGTCTGGATTTGAATGTGCATAATTTATTCATAACTAAAAGGAGACTGGAAAGAGCCACACCTTGTGATTGCTTTTTTAGGCAAAGGAGCACCTTTGCCTGTTGTGGCTGGATAACTCACAGCTCTTCCTGTTTCAGACCTGGTTCTTATATTACGACTTGTGAGTGACTGTTAAAGGACTTCCAGCCACGTTAAGTAATGACTATAGTCAGTGTTTGGTCCACATTCTACTTATCAGGCACTCAAATCCCTGTAGAAGCATAATATCAGTAACTCTCTCAATAGTCTTTTTGTTTTAAAAAAATGGCAAGTATGTCTGTTTTGCTATCTGAGACAGATGTCTGTGTTTGACAAAATACCTAAGAAAATCATCTTAAAGGAAGAAACATTTATTTGGGGTCATGATTTCAGATGTTTCAGGTTGCTTGGTACAGGGACTGTTTGGTGCATGGTATGACAGTACAGCATGGCAGAAGGGCACAGTGGAGAAAAGGTGCTCACCACATTGTAGCCAGGAAGCAATGAGAGAGGAGAGAAAAAGAGAGAGGGAGAAAAAGAGTGAGGGAGAGATGGAGAAAGCTAGACAGAAAATATCGCCTTCAAGTTCACAACCCCAATGACTAGCTTCTTCCAACTATGCTGCACCTCCTACAGTTCCTGGCACCTGCCAATAGCCCATTAAGTTATGAATCTATACATGGCTTAATCTATTGATGAAGTGAGAGTCTTCATGATCCAGTCACCTCCCGGAAACACTGTTGTGTTGGGGACCAAGCCTTGAGCACATGAATTTTGGGGAGACAATTAAGACCCAAACCACAACAATGACTCTTTCAGATTAAGAATGACTCCATTGCTTAATCAAACAGTGGCAATACATTGTGAGGAATGCAGCACTTAGGAAACTGGAGAGGAAGGACCGTCCCTGAGTGCCCCATCAGGCTCAATCAAGTTGGCAACTCGTGGTCTTTACTGTAGGTCATTTTGAAGATCATTAGACTGAAAAATAACCCATATGCTCTTCCAATTGATTTTGATAAAGAATTACTTCCTTTGTCTTTCTATCTCTGTTCAAGATTTAGAATTGAAACTGAGCATCACTGTAATCATAATGGGGTGGCTTTGGGGACATCAGACATCAGATGAATGGCTGGCTGACCTTTTTAGACATGGGTAATATAGCTCCCACAGAGTGGAGAGGTTGTCTGAGATACCTTTTCCCCCTGAAGTTAGGCAATACCCTGATTCACAGTGATTCAAGAAGTCTGCAAGGACCAGTTTTAATCCAATCTAACTTACTCAGAACTTAGATTTTTAGGAAATAAAGCAATTTAACATTCATGGGATAAAGGGCTCTATTCTATTTGTTTTCTTCCCCAAAGTTCCTTTCCAAGTAGCAGCCATTAACTTCCCCAAAAATATCCACAGATTCCTACTAGACCCTTTTACACGCAGAAATTGTGGCATACGAGGCGACTCCCAGACAGCACGCACCAAGTGAGCCTGCACTTGCCATCATCACACAACCCTTTGGTTCTGGTTTCATGGTTTGAGAGCACTCATTTTGGCTTTGTCCAAATGTCTACAAGGCTTCTGCAGTCCGTCCTTTGCACACTCCTGGGTTCCCTAGCCTTGTTGTCCACATGGCAGCTGGCATGGTTTGAGTTTTCACAGGTAGGTTGTACAGGGTTTGTATTCCTCAGGAAGAAAGTGATCTTTGGAGTTTGTGTCCAAATATCCATTTGAAAGGTGCCTCACATAGGTCTATCACATTTAGAGGAAAGATCACGCCATTACCTGGAAGTCCTAAGGAAGGATCACTTAAATCTACTTTGTGTCAAGGATAAATAGAAGTGCTCTTGCATTAGGGAACATCAAAGTGTCGATGGAGCCTTTTGGAATCCCATCTTTATTAATATTCCCTTCAGTTATTTAAGAAATAATCCTCTGAAAAACAACAACAACAACAAAAACCAAAAAACAAAACATCTAGAAATGTGAATTAATTTTTGGCCTGAAAATCACATTGTATGAAAGTGTTGCTTTTTTCAAACACTAAGTCACAGATAGAGAAAATAGATTTGGTACCTGGATTTGGAGGAGTACTTATTGATGTCCAGCCCTAGATCCACTGAGAGCATAGTTTAAGGTCTAGAGAAGCTAATAAGAAAATGACCAAATGGATCTGTCCTTTAGGAATAAGTCTGTGGCGGCAGAGCAGAGGCATAGCCAAGGCTGTGATAGCTTCATAAACTGGGTGGGATAAGATAGCTACAATGTCAGAAAACAATACTGAGGTTTCCCAAAGACAGTTGCGAAAGTAATACAGTTTCTTCAAGATGAGGGAAGGGGAAAAGTTGGCGGGTGAATGGGAGTGGGAACCAGCTAAACAACTTTCTGGAGGTTCCACAATATTTCCACCTGACTTCATCAGCAGCAGCAACATTCCAGAGGGCTGTACAGAGCATCATTGTTATTACTTAGTCCAGCCATTTACCCAGACCTGGGGAATGGCTACCCATTCCCCAGGGTAACCATTCCCCAGGCCACAGACTATCCATTTGCCTGCATTCTTTTAATTCTCATAGATCTTGGGGCAAGATGTATTTCCATCCTATCACAGATGGACTTATGGACATTGAAGCACTGAAAAGTAATTTTTTTTTCTTTTTTTTTTTTTGTGGTACTGGGGGTTGATCCCGGGGCCTCACGCCTGCATGCTTTGCAAGTGCTGGACCACTGAGCTGCACCCCCAGCCCTTTTATTTTTTTTTTTCCTTACTTCCTGAGACAGGGTCTCACTAAGTTACATAGACTTCCTCTAGTCTCGAACTTGCAATCCTCCTGTCTCCGCCTCCCAAGCCACTGGGATTAGACGTGCACCACCACGCCCAGCTCTGAAAAGTAATTTGTGAAAGGACAATGAGCTATCAAGCGATGGAGATGCATGAACCCAGCATTGTTTGCATAGAGCAATCCCACCATATAATTCTGTCTCCTCAGCAGACTTTGTGTTCAAGGCAAAGAGAGTGTGGCAGAGAGAAAATAATCAGAAACATGAGGCTTTTAGCTGATCCTATGACCAGATTCACTCCCCCTTCACTGCCTTAGCTAAATACTGCCACGTCAGTCTTCTGGATGGAGTTTGACACCTACTACTTGCTCACCCATCAGGTGACAGTGACACAGGCAGTCCTTTGCCAGGGAGCATCCTGAGATAGATATCAAAGTCCAGCCTTCCAGCACTATGTTATGTCAACCCTGACCAACACCTGAGCTCAAGAATGCCCCCAGGCTTTGTTGAGCTGCCCTGGCCACAGGGACTTGGCTCAGGCTCTGGCTGCTTCTCTTCTCAAGAGGAAATAGGTGCCAAGCATGACATTCTGGCTTGAGGGAGGGACATTTCACTACCTGGCTGCTGTCTGCAGAGGCAGCTGAGGAGGCAGATGTAACCAGGTTTCCTCCACCTGCTCCACTCTCTCCTAGCAGGCAGTCAGATGCTGCCCAACAAGTTGTCCCTGTGGGCCTTTTCCAAGGGAGACAGGACCCTTCTGGTTTTCTCTAGGAGAAGGAAATTGAAAGCGAATAGATTTTTCCCTAGGAGATTGCAGGCAAATGCCAAGGTTCCCAAGAAACTGCCCACTCACCTCCACTAATGAGTGACCAATAGGACTTCAAACCAGGAGTGCCACTGGCTAAAAGCAAACTGCCCTGAGCAGATTGTTCTTCCATGAGATCAGATATTCCTTCTGCACGTGTGGGGCATATGCAGAGCAAGTGATTACTCTTACATGCATTTCAAAGATCAGGAAAACTGGATCGCCCCTACACGGAGGAGCTGACTCCCATGTATGACTCTCCTAATGGCTGAGGGTGGCTCAAGGTAAGCATAGGATCCATGACTCATGATCACTGTGGATACTTTTTGAACAATGGGGATACCAACCATGGGTCAACTCCATCAATGGGCAATGCTCAGACTCGTAACCCCTGGTCTCTCAACACTATGTGCTTTGTTTCAGTCTAAAGCCAAATTTAAACCTAAATGCATAAAGCAAAAGTCCTATCTTTCCCTGGTGGACAGTCATAAAACTTGGATGGCACTTGTAACCTGTAGCAAAGTCTGAGGAAAGGTTCCTTACCCAAGAGAGGACTCTGGAATAAATGGTCCCTTTAACCAGCGCTGACACAGCCTTAGTGAGGGATCAGAGGATAGATTAATAAAAGCTGAGGGCTCCTAAGAGCCAGCGGGGTGTCCCAAAGCAAATCAGGGGGGCAGCTGAGGCTCTGACGAGCCACCTCCGTTACCAGCATGAGGGAGGGATAGGTTACAGAATGTCATAACATAGTGGAAGCAATGAAGGAGCCATATTGCTCTGTATACACTAGGTATCTACTACGTGTATACTGAAGTAATGGAGATCCAAAAGTCTACACTGGGGCTTCTGAAAATGAGTGTGTCTCAGAATCACCTAGTAACTTATTAAATCATAGTGTGCCAGATCTCAACTAGAGTTCCCAATTCAGTACACCTGGGATAGGCATTGGGACGGTGCATTTCTAACATCAAAGTGCTGAAGATGTTGCCAGGGAGCACCTTTTGAGAACCATGGGTTTACATAAACCAGAGGGATTCTGTAGCTTCTCTCTAGCAACCCAGAGCCACTGGATTCTTATTCCTCTTTAGTTATTTTGTGGAACAGAACTGCTATGTAGACAATGCAGCTATTAGGAGGGTGGGCTCTGGGGTAAGACTGCATAGGTTTGAATCTTGGCCTCCTTTTACCAGCTGTGTGATCTAGGCCAAATTACTTAACCTATCTGTGCCCCAGAGTTTTGACTATAACAAACAGCATTTTCTGAGTACTTAGGCACAGTTCCACTGTATTTATTATTTATTTGTTGATTGCTATAAGACTATGAGATAAGTGCTATTATCCCCAATTTACAAATAAGGAAATTAAAGCAGAGAGGGGGACAATAATAGGAAATGCTTTATAAAATTATCATGTGGGTCTAATGAGATAATCCATGCTAAATGTTAGTTTGGGCATCCAAGAATGTTATTTACTCTTTCTATGTGAACAAGAATCTGAAACTCCTCCCTCTTCTAATTAAGACTTTTAAGGAATTGCCTAAAAGGCAATTCCCCTTTCTTCTGAATCCCATGAGGAAAAAAAACCATCTACCAGTCACATCTGAGGACCTGTCCCTCATTAGCACCCTCTCCCCCAAGAGATGGGCTCCAATCTGGCAGACTCTCTGGCTCCAGAGAGTTGCTAGAATTCGAAGGGCCCAGGACATGGCCAAGTATATGGAGAGTTGAGGCATGGGCAGGAAGCATGCAGGAGAGCCGTGTCCTGCATGCCGGTGTGCATATGCCTGGTTAAGCAGGGAGGCCCGTATGAGACCTGACGGGCAGCTCAAGGGAATGCAGGCAGTGTGCAAGCTCGCCAGACCAAAAGACAACAAGAGCAAGCTTTGAGAATGCCCCGAGCCCCAGAACTGCACCAGCACATTCCAGCAGGATTGACACTTGCTGCTGGCCTTTGTTTCTCTATCAGAGCTGGACAGTAGAGGATAGGCACTAGACCACTGCTTTTTCTGACTTTGACACATTTTAAGTTTTCTTTTTACAGGTTGGGTAAACCTAGGCTGAGTGTGAATCCTGGTTCATACTCAGTCACCATCATTAAACTGAGTAAACCACTGAGTAAACCACTTCATAACTTTCTAGCTATAAGTAAAGTATTCTGAAGTCCAGGAATTCTAACTCCTTCTAACTTCACTTCTAACTTCACTTCTAACTCCTACTTTCTCTTATCTCCCAGGACTTACACTGGCTGCTGAACCTCCTATCTGTCCCTACCCCTGCCCTGGCTTTGGATCAGCAAATATCTGCTCAATTCTTGGTATGATACCTCTCCCAGATGGTTCCTTGATTCCTTTTCCTAACCCTACCACCCACCAAGGATTGTTGTTATTGTTGTTGTTGTTGTTGTCAGGTGTTGTGGAGTCGGTGTCTGACTCATAGCGACCCTACGTACAACAGGTGAAACAATATTGTCAGTGCTTCTCTGCTATTCATAGGGTTTTCAGTGGCTGATTGTTTTTTGGGAGTGGGTTGCCTGGTCCTTCTCCCAAGTCTACAGTACCTGGTGTTCCCAGGTGGTCTCCCATCCAAGTACTAACCAGGCCTGACCCTGCTTAGCTTCCGAGATCTGACGGAATTGGACGCCACAATGGTACAGCTGCAAGCTACCAAGGATTAGGTGCCCTAAAATGGCTCTCATAGCCCCGGTTTCACATTGCATCATGATGACTTGTTTAGCTGTTGGCTTCCTCGGCTTGACAAGAAGTTGCAAGGTCCTTATTCCTCTTTGATTTCCCAGTGCCCAGCATGGTGTCAGGCTGATAAGAGGTAATCACTAAATCTTCTCTGATTGTATTCTATGCATGCCTGGCCCTGCCTTCACCATTCTGTTGAATGCTATGGTCTACCACACATGGAAAACCTAATTCCTATACCCAGAGAGAACAAAGAAAGTCAGGAAATGTGCATCAAGTCCTTCAGTTTAGTTAGTGGTAAGCCCTGCGGTGAGAATATGTTTGATAGGCTCCAATTAAACTAGGGATCAAGTGGGCAAACAAGAGGTGCCTGCCCAGGATGTAAACTTGTCCAGAGTGGGCAGATGAATGAAAGGTGCACCTGAGCAAAGATCAAAGAACACAGGCTCACACAGGCTTGCTTCCATGGCTCCTACGATCTCTTTCTAGGGTAGGGGTGCAATGATGTGACAGCTTTTCTTAACCTAAGGATCATGGCAAATGTTCCTATACTATCAACAGGCTAAGAAGAAAAGCATAACACATCTGTTTAATTAAAATTTCATATGACATGGGGAAACTTCAAAAATAAAGACCCAAAGACCCAGGGGAAATCGTCCATTTTTATGCTCAGAGTTGATCCAGGATGGACAACTGTGGTGAAATATGATTAGTCAAAAGGGGTATCAACAAATAGTCACTGCCCCATGAGAGAAAACGCAGCAAGGCTTGTCTGGTCAGATTCCTCTTAGCTGAGGTGGTGGCATTCCTTCCTTCCAGGCATGAGGACCTTATGAATCTACTAGCAGACAAGATTAGTGAATTTTTTATGGCCAGCTTTTACTCAGAAACGTAGAGAAGGTTACAGTAATATTTCTAAGTTTTATAGATGGCCTTTGGGAAGAGGGTTCTACTTTCTGTGACTTTTCTTGGAGGAAAGGGAATTCTAGTTTCTACGGCCTGCCTTGGGGCGAAAAAGGGGAGCTGAAAAAAGAAGGCAAGAGAAGAGGATTTTCTTCTGAGGTCCTTCCAAGGTCCTTCAGCTCAAATGACTCAGCATGCCCAAGGACCTTACTTTGGGGAATCATTTTCTGAGCCCCAGCTCAAAGCGCCTAGTGCCTCCCATAGAAACAATTCAGATGAGGCCTGCAGGTGCCCTGGAACACCAGCTTGCTAGCTTTCCCATGCCAGTGGGGGAGTTACGAATGCCTCAGTGTGGCTAAGAGAATCATTACAGGACTTGCCACCTCCCAGAAATGTCCTTTTTTCTGCTCTGAATCTGAGCTTTAGAGGTTTGGGTTAGCTACCTCTGGAAGAATCTCTCTGTCTCCATTTTCCAGTCCTCACAATTGAACTTTCTCTTCTACTCCCATCTGTTGATCCCCCAAAAAAATATATACCCTTGGTCATAAGGAAAATACAAAGTAAATATTTGGGTGATAGAGGTGCATTTCTTTGCAATTGGACAAGTACCTCCCAGGGCAGATCTTTTAAGGATAGGTCAGCAGGGTCCTTTTTCTATAGTAGAGATGCAATGAAGATAATGTTCAGGGTCTGGGAAGGCAGAGCAGTTTGCCATGGGCTAAGGTACCTATGTGGTACAGAGGACTCTGTGATCTTAGTGCCTCTCTAGTGGCTAGTTACTGGATGTCCATAATCCACTTTGTCCTGTGTCCTCCCTTCATTGTGTTTGTGTGTTTGTAATCCTTCTAAAATGAGTATACGCTGCGTTACAGCAGGGTCCATAGTCTGGCTTTTTTCTTTGTATTGCAGCATGGTTATAGAAACTTAGGGTGAAGGGCGGGGAAGGTAATATTTGCTGAAGTGAAATAAAAATCAAGAAAGGCATTGGGCAAGGATATCCAGGCCCATTTATTGCCTTTAAATATAGTCTCCAATTTTATTGGCTTTATAAATTTCTAGATGAAAGCCTGTGCTTACAGAAACAGGCTACCACAACAAAATGAGTTGCAATCTATTATGGAAAATCGTAACATTCTTCTGAGGCTGCTAGGAAGCTCAGATGTCCACCATCAAAGGGAATTTTCCCCTTCCCTTCCCCCTAAAGGCTGCAGAGTTAGGCCAGTTCAGAGCTACCTTGTTATTTTGAAGTGAAATTTAGTCCTACCAAGAATTGTTCTCAGTAAGCAGTGGAGGCCAGAGTCAGCAAGACAGCAGTACAAGAGCATCTCATCCTCTATCTTATTTTTTTAAACATACTAAAATTAGCTTTGTTTTCTTCTAGCTGAAAGATCTGACATAGTGAACTGGGTGACCTTTTGGGCATTGAAGAATAAATATTTGAAGAATTATTTCTGAGGCTGTGAGGGACAGGTAGAAGAGTAGAAACCTGCAGCTGCTGATTTCATGTCAGCGTGAAAAACAACTTTCTGCCAATTCCAACCATCTGCAAGGCAGTTTTCTGATTTGGAGGTAATGAGTTTCTTCACACTGAAGACATTTGCAGAATATTTAATTTACTTTTAGAACAAGTAATACATTCAACAGGATGGCCTTCAAAAGGAGCAAACAGATATATTGTGAAAACTTCGTTTCCTTTCCACTCGTTTTTTCCAGACATTGTCTTGTTTTTTACTCCTGCAGTGGTAACCTTTGCTATTTGGTATTTGATCAAAGGCCAGGCAACTCTGCGAGGAATACTGTAAGTGGTCCTTGGCTTGTGGCATTGGACAAGATGATCTTTGAGGATCTTCCAACTCAACATCTTTTCTCCTAAATTTGCATGTTATCATTGTAAAGTGTTTTTTTTTAAAATCACAAAATACACATTTGGTACTCAAAGATTAGGCTGAAGACTTATGACTTGACAGTGCAAATGTTGAGCCATCTGAGCACCTTGATGGTGACAGGCAGGTTGGCATATGTTACAGGGCAAATATCTGAAGAAAATGGAACACAGATGGTGTGCAAAGCTTGTAGGAAGCCTTTCAGCTGAGGGAGGACCCTGCCTCCTTTCCTTGATGTTGAATACAGGACCAGAATTACTGGTGATTAGGAGGTAGAGATGAGAATTGGAGAAAGAGTTTGGGTAGGGGAGGAAGTAAGCTGGAGAAAGTGGAGAGGTGTTGTGCCAGGATCCTCAGGGACTGTCAGCAGGTTCTAACAATGGTGGCTCTGGAGAGTGGCCTGCCTCTCCCCCTGGAAAATCGCCAGAACAGCACTTGGTCTTTATTCCTGGCTGTCTCCTTCCTTCTTCAGATTCCTCAACTGCTCCTAACATCTGTTGTCAGAGAGCCTTAAGCATGGTCTTGTCCACATGCCTACACGAACAGGGTCTCATTTCATATCTCTTGGAAAAGTCAAAGGCATTTTTGACCTTGAAGGTGAGCTCAAACCTCTCATCCTGACAGATGAGTTTGGCTGCAGCCTTCAAGGGCATCTAGATGTGACAAGTTCTGGTGGCATCTGACCTATTTTAGGAACTTGGCTGTTTCCCCAGTACAAATGGGGGTAAGTGAAAAAACATAGGGCTTTCAAGCGAGATTATTCAAGTATAAGAAGCACAAGAAGCCATCTTGCCAAACTACTCAGCTACTCAAACTGTTCAGCTACTCAGAGGGGAAATAAATAATAAACTATTATTACCATCACATTTTCAATGGCCATTATTCATTTTAAATCCCAATAAGTCAATAGTTATCCAATATAAGTTGAAGAAAATATGTTTATTTTCTGGACCTATCTTCATGTTAGCAATAATAATAATGCATATAGTAAACAGAATCCAAAAAGTCATTAAGGCCTGGTGTGGTGACATGTGCATATAATCCCAGCACTCTGGAGGCCGAGGCAAGATTATTGTGAGTTTGAGACCAGCCAGCCTGAGCTACATAGCAAGACCCTGCCAAAAAACAAAACAATAACAAAATAACCATTAAGAATTTTCTTATCCAAGGCAAACTTGCAGGACATCTCAAAGGACAGATTGTTATACTGTTCTATGCCTGGACATAGGGTTAGCATCCGTTTCTCCAGCAGCCTATCACATATGAAGCACTTCTCAGCACTTTGTTCAGGGATCTTGGCCATGGGGATCTTGGGAGGCAGGGCTGGGCTAGGACTGGAGTGCTAGGCATCACCTAAGGTACTTGATACAAGATTGTGCCATGGAAATTCCATTTCTACTGATATCAATAATTATATCAAGGACAGAAGTCATGCCATAAAGAGCTAACATATTAAAGTGCCTACCGTAGAGATATTTGCTAGGCACTTGGTGCATAGGCTCCTATTTTCACCCCAACTCTTGTAAGATAGGGACTCATAGCAACCTTGTTTTGCAGATGAGGAGGCTGGAGCCTTATGTGGAGAGGTGAAGACACTTTCTTAAGATTGCACAGCCAGCAGCCCCAGGCCACTTGACTTCTCAGATGCTGCTGTTAATTCTTATGCCAAACTGTAAGAAGCCACTCCAAAGGAAAAGAAGAAAACCTAGTAGGGTGATTCCAAAGAATGAGTCTAGAAAAGAAGGGATGGAACAACTAGCAAAGTGAAGGATAGGAAAACCAAGAGCAGGTTCAAGTGGCATGTAAAAAGCAGATGAAGTGAGGGGTACAGAGCAAACAGTGTAAATGAAGACTAGGCTGAAACTTGCTTTTCCTTTGATGACTGTGTCGGGGAGGAGGTGTGTGCCTTAGGGGAGCCCTGCCAGCCTGGCTACCATCTCCTGCCCCCTAAAAGACTCCTACCTTCCAGACAGCACAGAACTGAGGAAAAAAGCACATGTGCTTGGGGTGGAGCCCCAGCCAGGAGAGTCCTACAATCCCTATCTAGGACCCTGTGTGTTAGGCTGGGTCTGACCAGCATATTGTGAAGAGGATGTGTTGGCTTAAAGAAATCACCCTGGGCTGAAAATGTGTGTCTAAAGATCATATATTACAGGATCCTTAAGCGCTCATGAGCAGGAAACCCAATTCATTTAGCAGCATGAGAAATGGAGAGGCTTTTCATGAAAACTACATGAATGTCAGGCGTGGCAGTGCTCCTGCAATCCCAGCGACTTGGGAGGTGGAGGCAGCCTGCATAACTTAATGAGACCCTGTCTCAACTTAAAAAATCAAAAAGGGGCTGGGGGTGCAGCTCTGTGGCAAAGCACTTGCAAGTATGCGCAAGACCCTGCCCACCCCCCCCGTACCATTAAAACAAATAAACAAACAATCAAAACAACCCTATATGAATGATGTAAATTGTGGGAGAATGGGAATAATGATCTACTTGTCTTGATGAACAATGTTTATTGCCAAACATGCATGCAAAGCGTTCCTGGTATATCCCAAGTTGGTGTTTAGGTAATTAGAAATAACCCTCTTTGATCCAATCTCTGTGTTACAAAGATAGCTTAAATCTGTGCCTGTGATATGAGCAATACAAGCCTGGATTAGGTTGTTTTCTTTGTTTGTTTTTTTCGGTACTGGGGATTGAATCCAGGGCCTTGTGCATGCTAGGCAAGTGCTACACCACTTAGATGCATCCCCAGTCCCTTTTTAATTTTTTATTCTGAGACAAGGTCTTGCTAAATTGCTCAGGCAACTTCTGGCCTGGAACTTGCGATCATCCTGCCTCAGCCTCCCAAGCCACTGGGATTATAGGCGAATGCCATGTTGTCCTCCTAGATTTGTGTTTTCACGTGTTTGTGTAAAACCTCAATCCTGTTCAGGAGAATTTATGCATCCTGAGTTTTATCTCTTCTATGCTTAGAGTCAGAGGTGCAACATGCAGAGGAGAGGACATATATGTACTTCTTTCATTTTTTTCATCCTGGGTTAGAGACAGAAAAGTATTTCAACTCTTGGTAGTTCCCACAGGACACCACCAATATGCTTTTTTAAAGCAGGAGGTTGCACTATAGGGCAGGATTTCCCTTCCCAAGTCACCTCCAGCTTTAGATAGGATCCCTTCTTCCCTGTGAGGGCTAAATATATTGAAAACACTCAGTACTGTTCTGCCCTTGAATTCAAAGAGATCCAAGCCCCGGTGTGCCAGAGTTAATGTCTACCAGTCATGATGGCAATTGATACATTTTCAGAAATTTTGAGTGCTGTTAAGCTTTTGGCAGCTTAAATTGGTGCTGCTGGAAGTATTTCCACCACAGAGATTGGCAAAAGCTGTATATCAGGGCACTTCATTTCTTTAAGAACTAAAAATAAGAGGCCAATAATGACTCCAACACTGAATATGCCATGCATTCCCATTTTCTCAGAAACCTTGTTTAGCATCTACTAAGTAACAGACAGGGCTGGGATTTAGCTCAGTTAGTAGAGCGCTGTGCTGCAGTCTCTGAGCTCCCGAGTTTGATTCCCAGCACCATAAAATTGGGAGAAGGACGTGGCAATCCACTCCCAAGGCAATCCCAAAACAATCAGCCATGGAAAACCCTATGTGGGTCACTATGAGTCAGACACGACTCAACGACACCTAACAACAACAATAGCAACAAGTAACAGACCTGGTCGTACATACAGAACTATAGAGGATGGTGATATGATCTTTGGATTGGAAGAAATCACACCAAGTTTGGGAAGCTGCCTGAGCACTCACTCTTCTGCTTACTGCTGACACAAGTGGACAGCTTTGCAGCTATTCCCACTTGAGATCGAAACATTTCAATCTGTCTCACTTGCCATGATCAAAAATCCTAAGAAAGATGTTTTACAGGCTTTTATCCAGTTCATCTCAAAATAAAATCTTTACCAAATTGCAGAAAAATCAAGTCTGTGACTTTAGAATTGTTTCTTCTACCTCTCTTAATCTTTAAATCTGGCTTCTTGCGGGGTTTTTCATTCCAAAGAAAGAAACAGGGTAATTCCCTTGGGTAATTGAGGGCATTTTCTTTTGCTAGTGTGTTACAAATGGCCAGGAACAAGTTCAAAAGGATCTGATAAATGCTATTAATCACTTGTTCATTTTAAAATCTTGTTCAACTATATGATTTTCTCTTTAGCTTGCTCTTTACTATGATTCCATAGCTCTGTGTCCCTATCAGCTGGTGCTAGAGTCTGACCTTGTTCTGCTGCTGATCTGTGGAATGACCTTGAGGTATCACTTGCCTCATCAGTGTGTAGCAGGATGGTGTTTCCACCCACAGGGGCACTTAGTGGATTAACTGGGGCCCTCTAGGGTTCTTAGAGAAGGCCAAGACAATTTGTTATTATTAAACCAGTGCTGCGATAGTCTAATACACAGGCTCTGCATTGTCAAGATTATGGAAAGCTTTGGATCACTTGCCTCTAAGAATCATCATCTGCTTAAAAGGATCTGAAGCTCAGAATTTCCTAGGGAGGATCAGTCAGTGCTGTGGTTGCTCACAAGAAATAAAGCAGGATCAGATAACAGCCTCACAGACCTGGGGCACAGAGGAATGTCACTCCTAACGTTCTCTTACCACATAAGAAAACTTGGAAATGGAAAATAGGGAGTGAATCCCAGGCCCTCAAATGTGGGGGTTCAGAAGTGGTGAAGAAGTGAGGGAATTGTAGATTTTTCTCTAGTTCTCTTTCTTTGGGGCCTCAGTTTCTTTTGCTGATCCTTATAGGATACTTCATCTTCCAGCCTTTTTATTCCTAAGCCTCCTCATTTTTATGCCTTTATTTTTATATCATTTCTAAGATTCCAAGCATTTTTAAAAAACATCTGCTCTGTGATACATCCTGGGGATACATCAGAGAAAAAGATGCCATTTCTTCCCCCAAAGGAATACATAGTCCATGGAGGAAAAAGAGAAGGAAGGCATTTCAGCTGAGTGTGATGAGGAATGTGGTACAGTAGGACTCCGTAAGAAAGAGCCTATGGGTGGTATCCCTCAGGCTGAGCATGGTAGGGAGAGCTTCTGGGATAGGTGCTATCTGGGCTAGGTGAGTGAGTGGGGAAAGGACATTTCCAGCCAAAGGAAGAGAACATGGACAGAGATGTAAGAGATGAAGGCAGCCCAAATAGTTCCAAGCAAAGCTAGAGCTTAGAGTTTGATCAGAGTGATGGGGGCATATAAGCAGAGACTAGCCTTGAAATGCCCCATAGGCCATGCTTCTTGTTGTTGTTAGGTGCTGTCCAGTCGATGTCTGACGCATAGCGACCCTATGTACAACAGGTGAAACACTATTGTCAGTACTTCTCTGCTATTCATAGGGTTTTCAATGGCATATTGTTTTTTGGGAGTGAGTTGCCAGGTCCTTCTCCAAAAAAAAAATGATAGTAATAGCAATTAATATCTATTGAGCACTTATATGCCAGGAATGTTTTAAGCCTTTTCCTTGATATAACACATTCTGGTTTCATGGCAGTCCTGCCCAAGGCCATATGGCAATAGTAAGGTATGGAATCAGGACACAGGCCCTATCAGACTGCCACCACTGACCAAGCTCTCAACCAATAAGCTATAAACATATATTCCATTGTTTTTTTCTCTGTAACAAAGGCTAATTATCATTTGATTATCTTTTCCTGTTTCTCAATTTTCTGTCCATCTACTCTAGCAATTCTCAGCCACAAACAAGAAATTTGACCTTGTGAAAAAGCCCAGATTTTAATTTTCTGTAAACTCTGGGAGTTTCTAAATTCAAAAAATTGCACAGGAAAGTCCATATGGATTGGACTTCCATTTTTGCCCATGACTATCATTGTGTGGTCCCTCAGTGAAGACAACTCTGCAAGATATTTTCCTTTGTTGCAGTGCTGACCACTGCTTGGAATGTATAGGAGTTCTTAGACAAGGCTCAGTTCCTGCATCCCAGCATGAGCTGTTCCTCTTTTACTGGGTTATGAGGCTGGAAAGTAATTTTATCTCATTTGGAGCCAGTTGTTTTGAATCAAATTTCCAGTTAACAGGGAACACAATTCAGAAAAATCAAATCAGAGTTAAAGGATTATAAAAAAAAAAAAAAGGAGGGAAGGATTGGTTTTATTTCCAGGGGCCAAATGTGCCCTGAGGAAGCCACGGATTATACATGGGTCTTGAAATGTGCTCACACATATCAAATAGTAATTTTATTTAGTCAATCAATCAACTAAAATTAACTGAACCTGTGTGCCAGGTACCACGCTAGTTAGAGGTAAGAAACATGGTTAAGTTTTGTTTCTCCTTTTAAATCTCATGGAGAATATCAAAGCCACTGATAGTCTCTGAACACTACTACCTCCCTCTAGCCATCTGCTTCCAGGAAATTCTAAAACATGTTTTCACCAGAAATCTTCCAGGACTAGATAGCCACTCTCATTCAGGGAAAGGCTCCTAATTGGGCCCCTGGCTGAATCAATTTGTCGCCAGTTTATCAGTTCCTCCTCCTTTCCTATTTGACTAATAGATGACCAGGCATTCCCTGGCCTGTGTTGTTGCTCTAGGCCCACATGGGTGTTATTGAACTCTGGCCACTTTCTAAAGGGAAAAGGGAAAAATCATGCGTTCAAGCAGTTTGGAAAGAATCACTATGTATGCTCTGAAAACAACTATCTCTAAAAGAAATGTCATTTTTTAGAGAAATCTCTGAAGAGCCCATCTATTTGACCACCAGCCGAACCTTCTCCAAACCTATGAATTCCTCCTAGGGATGGAATAGATGATAAGACCCTAAATGCAGTGCTTGAGGGTCAGTTGTCACAGAAGCAAATCGAAAGTGTAAGTACTTCGTTCAGCCTCCCACCCCTTCCCAATTAGGTATTGCTATAGAGGAAAAGGTGAGTGGACACTGCCACAGTGAAGAGAATAAACTGTGATGAGAGAGTCCTAGGCCAGAGTTTTATCTTCTCGGTATTTTTCAGGACAGCGCGTGTTTCTCCTTCCTGAATAGAGGAGAACTTCTAAGACTGTGTGGAAATGAGGTTTGGAGTTAATTAACACCATCCACTCTATTCATCTCCTGTTTTCTCTATTTCTTTCTTTTTTCCTTCTCTCTACCTACTCCTGTTTCCTATGTTATACCTACCTCTTTTCCATCCTCCAAGAGTTGACAGATCAGTTCCTCAGCTGTAACCTTCACTTCCACAGTCATCACCAGCCCCAAGTGATAGGTCAACCTTCCAAACTGGAAAGACAGGATGTGCCTTTTATGAAGAAAACCAGGGCAGCCTTTTCAAAGAGTGATGCCAATCTCAGCTGCCCTAAACCTATCATCTCATTCTGACTCTCTGAAGATATCATTCACAGCATTTTTGTGTGGTGTAGCCATTGTCAACACCTTGATTTTACAGGATAAATGTTTAGCTATCTTTGTCTTATCAGACATAGTGCCAAGCCCGGATGAGTTATGGGTGGCCCTGCCTGCTCAGCCCTGCCCTCTACCTTGGACACTGTGTCTCTGCCTTCCTACCATTTCATCCTTGTTGAGTTCTTGTTTATCCCATCTGGATGATTGTAACAATAGGGTACATTTCCAAGTCAGGGCTGATAACTTCTGAATTTTTGGGCTTGGAACCATGAATGGCCCACATCTAGGGGGCATAAAGCTTTGGGGATGCCCATAGTCAGACTTTCCACCTTGTGGAAATAGGCACTGGGCAACTGGAGAAAGAAAAAGACAACAAAGAGACAGCAAAGAGGAACAGGTGGGGATAGAATCCTCCCCAGATGGAGTCCCTGGCTCTGATGGTTCCTGGAGACAACTGCATGCCTGCTCTTCTTGAGGACTGGCTGCTCTGGGAGAAAGCTAGGCATGTTCAAGTTCATGTCCATTTGTTTCTTAAGGTATGGACTGGGCTTCTGTCATTTACAACCACAAAAGGATTCCACCTATTTCCAGGAACTTTTTAGGTATTTTGTAAACTTTTGCTGAATGATGAATGAGAGTTTTTCAATGTCCAAATGAAGAGCATCACAAGGCTAGAATATGTGGGAGAGGTCATTTTTTTATGCCTCATTCTGAACAGGCACACCTGCTGAAGAGAAAATGCTCTCATTTTGAAAGCCCTCCTGGAAGAAGAGTTTATAACTTCTCTTGGTTACTTAATAAAGGAGATAAAAAGAACATGGAAAACCATAACATCTTCTATCTTTTCTTCCTTAAAAGTCTTAATGCCTTCTGTTCCTAGTCTTCATGATTTTCTATTTCTCACTTCAGTGTTGTGTGAAATCTTTAACTCTTATATTTCCATTTTTTTTTTTTTGTATCACCGACAAGCTATTTCTATTTCAAAGCCTCCCTTTTTTTGGCTTAATGATCACATAATTGTTCTCTAATGAGAAGGCTTATCATTTTCCAGAGAGCTAAAGAGATTCATCATAAAGGGCATGGAGGGTGCATTCTTTCATTCAGCAAACATTTACTGAGAGCCTTATATATGGTAGGCGCTATGCTAAAAGCTATGAGAACAAAGCATTACAACCTGCTTCCCAGAGAAATTAAATCACAAAGAGAAAAGGTAGTCGAAATATGGTAATATAAATTTCATTTCTCTGAAATGGAAATAATTAAGGTTGCTGCCCATATTTTTCTTCATTGATTCATTCTCTATTCACTCATTACACAAATATTTTTGAGTTTCTATTTTGGGTCAGCTACTATACTGACTCTGGGTTCAGAGGTCCTTGTTTTCTAGCAAGTAGAGGGGAAGAGAAAAAAGCAAGTTAACAATTAACTAATAGTTTCAAGTAGTTTCAGACAGTGATAAGGACTATAACTAAAGGAAGCAGAATAAGAGATGAAGTATCTTGATGTGGGTGGGCTGGGGTTCAGCTCAGTGGGTAGAGTGCTGCTCTGCACTCTCTGAGGATTCAGGTTCAATCCCTAGCACCTGGATGTGGCAGTCTACTCCCGGAGCAATCTCAAAAACAATCAGCCATTGAAAACCCTATGAGAGTTGCTATGAGTCAGACCGACTTTCTAGGGCATCTAACAATAACCACCACCACCCTGATGTGGGTTGTTGTTGTTAGGTGCCATGGAGTTAGTATCTGACTCTTAGTGACCATAAGTACAATGGGCGAAACACTATTGTCAGTGTTTCTCTGCTATTCATAGGGTTTTCAATGGTGGATAGATTTTGGGGAATGGGTTGCTGGGTCCTTCTCCTAAGCCTATAGCACCTGGTGTTCCCAGGTGGTCTCCCATCCAAGTACTTACCAGGCCTGATCCTGCTTAGCTTCCGAGATCTGACAAGATCAGACTCCACAGGGCTATGGCTGCAGGCTCTTGCTGTGGGTAGGCTACTATAAATGAGATAATCATGGGGCTTCTTTGAGGGGATGACATTTAACCTCAGACCTAAGTTATGCAAAAGGATGAGCCATTCCAAGATCTGGCAGGATAGCAGTCCCACCAGATAGCCTGAGGAATTTGACTAAGTGGTCTCTGAGATTCCACAACAAACTTAGATCTTATGCCTGCAGTGGTAGCCCTGTGGCATCCGATCCCGTCAGATCTCGGAAGCTAAGCAGGGTCAGGCCTGGTTAGTACCTGGATGGGAGACCGCCTGGGAACACCAGAAGCTGTAGGCTTGGGAGAAGGACCTGGCAACCCCCTCCCAAAAATCAATCTGCCATTGAAAACCCTAGGAACAGCAGAGAAGCACCGGCAATAGTGTTTCCCCTGTTGTACAGAGGGTCGCTATGAGTCGGATACCAACTCGACGGCACCTAACAACAACAACAACAACTTAGTTCTTGGCTTATAAAAGTGTTTGTATTCCCTCTCAAAACTCTTACCAGCACTGTATTGGCCAGTTATGGAGCCCAGAATTAGCTTAGGAGTTCCAGGGAGACTCTATTAGTACCTGAGACTGACAAATCTGGCAGTTTCTACCCATATCTGTAGATACCAGCACAGTACTTAATGGTAGCTACCATCCAGGATTCCTCATGAGTACAATTAAGTACTCTGGTACTCCCATTCTTCGCAATGTTATCCATAAGTTGTTATGATCCATACAGTCAAATGCCTTTGTATAGTCAATAAAACATAGACATTTTTCTGGTGTTCTCTGCTTTCAGCCAATATCCATCTAACATCAGCAATGATGTCCTTGATTCCACAACCTCTTCTGAATCCAGCTTGATTTTCTGGTAGTTACCTGTCTATATACTGCTAAAGTGGCTTTTGAATGATCTTTAGCAAAATCTTACTATTGTGTAATATTAATGATACCATTCAATAATTTCCACATTTGGTTGGATCCCCTTTTTTGGGAATAGGCACAAATATGGATCTCTTCCAGTCAGTTGTCCAGGTAGCTCTTTTCTAAATCTCTTAGCATAAACAAGTTAGTCCCTCCAGTGATGTATCTGTTTGTGGAGACATCCCTATTGGTATTCCATCAGTTCCTGGAGCCTTGATTTTCACCAATTCCTTCAAGGCAGCTTCCACTTATTCCTTCAGTGCTATTATTGGTTCCTGATCATAAGCAACCTCTTGAAATGGTTGATCATCCATCAATTCTTTTTAGTGTAATGACTCTGTGTATTCCTTTCATCTTCTTTTTATGTTTCCTGCATTGTTTAATATTTTCCCCATGGGATCCTTCACTAGTGCCACTTGAGGCTTGAATATTTTCTTCAATTCTTTCAGCTTGAGAAAAACAGAGCATGTTCTTCCATTTTGGTTTTCTCTCTCCAGCACTTTGCACATGTCATTATATGCCATGTTATTTTCAGTCACGACATATACTTTTGAAAGCTGGACAGTGAATAAGAGAGACAGGAGAAGAACTGATGTTATGGGGCCAAACACAAATATTGAATAGACTGCCATGGACTCCCAAAAGAACTAACAGATCCATCCTAGAAGAAGTACAGCCAGAGTGCTCCTTGGAAGCAAGGATGACTAGACTGCATCTTCGTATCTTGGACATGTTGTCAGGAGAGACCAGTCCATGGAGAAGGACATCATGTTTAGGAGAATGGAAGGTAAATTAAACAAAGGAAGACCCACAATTAGATGGATCAATATAGTGTCTGCAACAATGGTCTTAAACATAAAAAAGATCATGTGCCTGGCACAGCGTCAGGGAATGTTTTGTTCTATTGTATATATGGTTGTTATGAGTTGGACTGAACTTAACAGCACCTAACAACAACAACAAACCATCCAGGAAGGATGAGCCTAAGATGTCAGACACAGAGAAGTTCTGATCTTTCAGGGAAAAAGAAATGGCTGTGGGGAGCAATAAATGAGCACCCAAGTGCTATGGTTAATTTACTGTAATATACACTTTCTTTCCTCTGAAGCTTTGAGTAGTCACAACAGACAAGGTATTGTCTTCATAATTTAAAGTAACAGAAAAGAGATTTCATCCAGATTCCTCTATAATGAAGTTTGCCAGATGGCTGGTGTCTTTTAGTTGTATTAGAAATGACTGTTTTTGATTATTGCTAAAGTGGTTCATCATTTGGCCCATGTGAACCTTTGTTCTGAGGATTTTCTTTTGCTTCTCCCAGCTCCCTGAGACCACTGTAAATTAAATTTCTAGATTGAAGATATTTGGGCCATACTAACACTGTGAACTTAGACTACATGAGTGCCAGTTTGTTCCTCTTTTTTTTTTTTTCCTTTTTGCAGTTCAAGCAATCAAATCTAGGCCCTTGTGCATGCTAGGTGAGCACCCTACCATTGAGCTACATCCTCAGCCCATGAATGCCATCTTGTAGTTCAGATTCTCAGGTGATATGTTTTCTCTTCTCTCTACTAGTGCCAGGACAGAAACATGCACAATCTTTTTTCCTGTCCCTCTCTATATGATGAGTTTATTTCCTGTCTGCCCTTATATTAAGGGTGTAACCCTTTTGATGCCTTAGCTTTATGTAAGGATCCTTCATTAAATTCTTCATCTTGAGCAATTTTTGTTTATGAGTATATAAAATGATTGTACATATTTTAACTGGTGGCATGTTACATTGGGCAATTCATAGTAATTAACTGGAAAGTGTAGCATTTTAGGGATGGAGTGCAAAACGGTATGTGGGGAGAGTCCCAGGAGGAGAGAAACACCATTGAAAAGGTATGTGGAAGTAAACCAAAAGACCATTTCATAATCTACAGTCATCCAGAAAAGAATGAGAATTGGACTTGACGGATGTTCATGCTGATCACTACTGGTTGCAGAATGATCTGGAATCTGAGTAGGGAAGAGATATGACAGTAGAGAGACCTTGTACCTTCGCATGGGACATGAAAGACCAAAAGACTGCTGAGAGAGTGGCTCCAATAATTTATGAAGTATGACGGAGGTTCATTGTGTGTGGCTCTCTATTTCCCTGGAAGAGAGGGCACTTAGGGGTCCCTGCCTACCATTTGTTTATTATCTGTCTCCCGTACTTCATGTAAATTCCATTAATAGCAGGGACTTTGGTCTTCTTTCTCACAATGTCTTTTGGTGCCTAGAATCATACCTGACTTGTAGCAGGGACTTAATAAATACATGTGCAGTGAATGAATACATAGAAGGTCCAGGGGGCAGAGCCCATACCACCTTAGACCCAAGTTTGCAGTGCTGAGGAGGCCTCTTACCAAGCCCAAACTGAACAGTCTGAGCTTCAGAGATACTAGAAGTGGGAGCCAAGTCAGTGGAGAGGCCAAGTGGGTCAGGGAAGGAGGGGAACAGGGGGAGGGAACCTGGAGGAATGCCCAGATCCAGAGAGCAGGCTTCGCTTCATTCCTCCTTGGTCTGTGCAGTGCAGCCTCTGGGGTGAGGGTGCTGGAGGCAGGGAGAGGAACCTGCCAGGAGTGAGCAGAGAGGTTTCAGGGAACAGAACAGACACATTTTAAAATGGTTGTCAATGAGATTCTTAAACTGTACTTTTTAAAAAGCAAAACATATCTAAAAAGTAACTCACAGACAGAAACTAAGCTAGTAGTCTTCATGTCTTCTGCCCTGAGTACATCGTTTTTGATTAGTCTTTGGGTCATTATGTAAACAACCTCCTGTTCTCAGAATTCTCCCATTCCCCTCGTGCCTGCTTGGGAAACTTCCATTTGAGTCCTACCTGGAAGGTTATCTCTTTAATGAAATCTTGCCAGGTGTGCAGTTGGTGTTAGTCATTATTTGGGAGTGTTCCTAAAACACATGTACACTTATCATATGGTGGTGTAATGCTTTATCTGTCTCTCTCATTAGATTGAGTCCCTGTGGAAAAGTCTCATGTATAAATCATCTGTGTGTAAGAGTACATGAAGCATAGTGTCTGGTATATCTGAGGAACTCCAGTATGAATAAATGACTGAAAGAGAGCAAATGTTGAGTCTGGCTCTGACTCTGCCATATTTGGGCCCTAATTTCCCTTCCTACCTTCCACTCACCATCTCCCAAGATGGCAAGGATCAAGGCAGGACCTGGCTCCCACTCACCCCTCCCTGATTTCCCATGCCAAAGATATGACACATTCCAATAAAACTGAATATGTAATAGACTGAAAGAAAGAGGCTTCTGCCTGCAGCGAGCATGTGGTATTTCCCACTCTGGGAAGACTCAGCTAGATGAAGCCTGGCTTTGTTTGCTGGGTAGTCAGTGTTATTCTTCAGAACATAGATGATTCTAATTCTAATCTGGGCAAAGTGATTGTTTAATATGAAATCTTAGATACTGTATTGTACCCAAGAAGTGAGTACTAGTCCCAATGAAAGAGACAGAGTAGGGTAGTAGCCAGAGCTCCAGTTATGTGTTTGTAAACACCTAAGTTCATTTCCCAACTTAGTGTAAATCTAGGCAAGGTAGTTAACATTTTGGAAATCCAGTTTCCTCATTCATATTATAGGGATAATGATACTATTCTGTAGGGTTACTGTAAGGATGAAAGGTGAAGTCACTAGCAGTGTTGAACATACAGTAAGGAGGCAATACGTGCCCATGGGAGCATCCTCTTTACCAGCACACAAGATGAATTTGATAAATGTTAGTTTAAGAAGTCAGATTGCAAATCTTAAGTGAAAGTGTTTTCGTCCCATAATCAGAGATTCTAAATGGAAACCTTGAGTGTTCACTGTGTAAATCCTTATAATTATTGAGTCTGGTATGGTGGCCCACACCTGTAATTCTAGCAATTCAAGTGGCAGAGTTAAGAGGATTGCAAGTTGGAGGCCAGAAGCAGCGTGCATAATTTAGGGAGTTCATGTCTCTAGATAAAAAAAAAAAAAAATTAAAAAGGACCCGGGCACGGTGGTGCACACCTGTAATCCCGGCAGCTCTGGAAGTGGAAGCAAGAGGATCACCAGTTCAAGGCCAGAGGCAGCCTATGTAACTTAGTGAGACCCTGTCTCAAAATAAAAAGTGAAAAGGGAAGTGGGGGGCAGCTCAGTGGTAGTGCGCTTACAAAGCATAAGTAAGCCCTAGGTTCAACGCCTCAGTACTGAAAAAAAAAAAAGGAAAGAAGAAAGGACGGAAGGAAAGAAGGAAGGAAGGAAGGAGGGAAGGAAGGAAGGAAGGAGGAGAGAGAAAAAGGAAGAAAGAAAGAAGAAAACTTTTTTTGTGTTTGTGTGTGTGTGGTACTGGGGGTTGAACCCAAGGTCTCCCACCTGCATGCTTTGCAAGTGCTGGACCATGAGCTGCGCCCCAGCCCTTTTTTTTTTTTTTTTACTTTTTGAGACAGGGTTTCGTTAAGTTACGCAGACTGCCTTTGGTCTTGAACTTGCAATCCTCCCACCTCTGCCTCCAAGCCGCTGGGATTACAGGTGTGCCCCACCATGCCCAGCACTAAGAAAATAAAATTTAAAAGGGGGCTGCAGATGCAACTCAGTGGTAGAGTGCTTGTAAAGTATGTGCAAGGCCCTGGTTTCAACCCACCAGTACTGAAAAGAAAAAAAAAACTTATTGAGACAGATACTTTTCATAATAGAGGGCAGGAAATTAAACCCACTGAGGTTAAGTAACTTGACCAAAATTACACAATTCTAACAAATTATGGATAACACTTCGGAAAATGGGAATACCAGAACACCTAATTGTGCTCATGAGAAATCTGTACATGA